>CAIGRN010050867.1:0-16812 GCA_903798345.1 Fraxinus anomala
GTAGGAAAATAATAAAATAATTTAAGGAAAAACTAGTTAATATAAAAAATACAGAAAAATAATAAATATTTTTTGGGAGTAGTAAAATTAAGTGTTAAATATAAAAATTTTGTTGGAGTACTTCAAAATTTTAACTCTCTAAATTTATAGATGTTCTTCAAATGATAGAATATGCTCTTTAAAAATAAAGAGTCTCTTGGAGATACTCTAAGGACATTTTCGAATTTCTTAGGCTCAATCTGAGAAACATAACTAGCAAATATCGGGTTGTTTAGACTCTCCCACGATTTCTCATAAGTCTTTAGGTTTAATTGATCTTGACCGTAGGGGTCTTCCTTTCTTTAGATTTCCTAAATGATTTTTTTTTTTTTTTTGTCATTTTTACTATTTGTTTGATTTTTATATTGGACTTTGTCCCCTTTATCTGTACTGGACTTGTTCCTTTTATCTATTATTATTATTATTATTATTATTATTATTATTATTATCTTTTTCTTGGAACCACGTTATTCTTCGACCACAAGTGATGGCTATTAAATAAAGTTTCATAAGTTCCAAAATATATGAGAAAATATCAAAGATTTCATAAATATCTTCTAAAAATAGGGTCATTAAACAACAATGTAAGTGCTAAAAATCAAATGGTTAAAAAGCTGAAAAGGAAGAAAAAATTTAGAAATCTAATCTTCCACTTGAATGAAGGCAAAAATTAGGATCAACACTTTTAAATTTCTTACCACTCTCCAGTTGAAGAGTATTTTTGATAAAAAAATTCGTAGAAAACTTCTTTTTTTTCCTTCAAGCAGAAAGCTCACCACAAATACACACATAAACCACTAAGGGCACAAATCCTCCACCATTTCGGCAGGAAAACTCTACATCGAAAAATATTTCCTTTTTTGGTCAACAGTAATAGATATAGAATATTTTTTGACGAAGATATAGAATATTTTTTATAAGTACGAGATTACATTTTTTTTTTTGCTGCAGTAATTCGATATGATGAAACAAAAAATTTACAATAGACAATTGCACATCCTATCTTCTCTAATCTCACTCTTTTTATGGTAATCTAAAAGCACTTATTTAAAATATAAATTAGGGCAAAACTAAAATTTCAAGTGTCAGATTACGTCATGTTCACCGTACTAATTCATTGTGATTTAAAAAAAAAAAAAAAAAAGAGTACTTTACAAGGTGTGCTTGCTGATATCTGTATGCGGAATTGTTCATATTGACTTTTGAAAAATTATATTACAACTAATTTTTGTCTCGTTCAATCATTTTTCTTAAATGTCAAGTGACAAATGTGAACAATTGTTGGATTTCTATTACTATAGGAGGAGCTAGCCGAAAAAATGCGTATGGATGAGAATTTTTCGCGGTCAAATTATTCGTTTTGATTTCTTGAAATTGAATAAATATCCACAACGAGGAATTTGAATAGTGCATGTGCCCAAATTAAATTCATAAACCTGTGAACAAAGATGGTTTTTTTGTCTTACAAATTCTCTTGACGGGGTCCACTTTGAATTCAATAAAATTTTAACTGGATCAATAAATTTTAAGAATTAAAAATTTAGGAATATTTAATATAGATATTTTAAAATTATCTGAAAGTATTGTTGTATTCAATAGAAATATTTATAGACTTTTAAAAAAAATTAAAAATCATGATGTATTCAATTTTTTTTTTTTAAATCTCTATAAGCAATGTGGTATTTAAATTAAAAATATTTTTAGAGGCTTTTATGAAAGTCTATCATGTACTAATTTTAAGAATAAATTACAAAAAATAAAAAATCCACAATTTATCTCTCATTTACCCCATAGAACTTTGTGAGACTTTTACAAAAAAAAATAAAAAATAAAAAGACAAGAGACTTTTAATATGTATTTTTGTCTACTCTTTATAAATTATATGAACTCTAGAGCTATAATTAAAAAATTAATATTTTTTGGTGGGGATTACCTTTATTTTATTTTATTAAATAGTACTAAATTATTATGAGGGTGTTTAGTGGGAATTAAAATTAGATTTTTAGTAAATTGTGATAGAAGTTTTTGAAATGTGTGGTTGAAAAGATGTAGGACCCATGAAAGATGTAGTTAATATTGATTATTTGATTTTGATTTAAATAAAAATCAGATTGTAATTCGGTCCAAATAGACCATATATATATATTTTTTGTAATTTAAATATTTATTTATAATTGAGGTTACATAAATTTTTTTTATATTCTTTCAATTAATTTTATTACCTGGGGAAAGGGAAGGGGAAGCATCAAAGTTATAAAAGTCTTTAAATGAAAGACTTTAGCGTCGACTTTCATTAATAACATGCAAATATACATAACTTAAAAGTCCATGAATTTCATAAAAGCACATTATTTAAAAAAAAAACTATATTAGTTCTAAACATGTGCATTGAATGCACTCCACTTAATTTCAAATTTCGTCAATCTTTCAAATTTTGTTATGTAGAATCTCCTAAATTGACGGAATAATTTGTTGACAATCATACCATATGTGATATTCTAGTTGATCATTACTTGGCATTTTATAAACAAAATAGAGTTGCTTTTAGATTATAAGAACATGCATTTTTTCCTCTCATTTGAAAAACTTGTATGGAGTAGCTGTAAGTTAACATACAACACAATCATCACAAAGAATATTTATTTAACATACAACACAATCATCACAAAGAATATCTATTGCAGTATGCCTTTCAATTAAGAATAATGACATATATTATTATTATTATTATTATTATTATTATTATTATTATTATTATTATTATTATTATTATTATTATAATAGAATATCGATAATGTGGCAATTTAATGTAGAATGATGGGATATGACGGGTTCAATCCTACTCTCTCTCATGAAAATTAAACTATCATATTTCATTATTATACATAAATGCCACATTACTGATATTTCATCATTATAATGATAAATCGTATTACTTTTTAATTAATTAAATTTTCATCAACTTGGGCATTGGTGAATAACATAGTAATGAAATTTGAAATTAAATTGAATTTCAATTTACTAATTGGAAATAGTTTAGTAATCTAATTGACACACATTGCAATTTAGCAAGTCATACTAATAGATTGTGATTAAACCTTATGAGGAAATTGATGTGTAGATTATTTAGTTCAAAACGAGTGATGAGGTAAAATCATACTACAAGGAGAAGAGTAAGATTAAAATTTGAATGAAAGTTTCAATAGGAAACAAAGTCAAATTGAGCAAACTAAGCAAAACTTTCAAAGCCATATTTAAAGTGCCATGAAACACTTGTATAAAAGTTGAGCTTAAGACTATAATTAAGAACTTACTGGAAAGTAACCCATTTTTCTATTCATTTTCACTTATTTTGATTAACTATTGCATTATTTTGATTAACTATTGCATTACAAGTAGTTATAGGAATTGCATTAATTTAGAAACTCATATATTTAAATTATTTTTAACACATTTTAGACAATACTTTCAGACTTGCATTAGTAACTTAGACATGTTTATTTACTGAGTTCATTTTATTTAGGCTCATCATTGACATTCTAACATTATATTAAGCTTACATTGAGGTGATATTCATTTTTAAAGTTGCACCTAAATTTCAATCTTCTTAATGTTAGAAGATTATAATTCTTCTTGGTGTGAATACATTACAAATATTTAAATCTTATTTGCTATCATTAATACTTATTTTGAATTCTTGAAATAGAAAATTGAAGCCTAGCAACAAAGAAAAGTGATGGTTGTTATGACGTTTACCAACTGGACTAGCTCGATCATTTTACGTATCTCCATCTACCCTCGGAGAGTTTCTGATCCTTACTACTTTATTTTAATTATTTTTTCTTTTACATTGAGGACAATGTTTTGTATAAATCTGGGGGATGACAGAATTTTCATGACACTGACATTCATCAATATTTTTGTATAATTTACTTTTTTTTTTTTTTTGTGATTGTTCATGTGGAAAAAAATTAATAGTTTTATTTATTTTTCTAGTATTTGCTCATTTTTTTGTGTGCTCGTATGAGTTTAATGACCTTGTCGGTAATAATGTTGAATATTGGAATATGTATGAACTATGAATGGTGGAAATATTGTATGATTAGATTAGTTAATACTTATTTATGTGAAACTTGACATTCTATGTGCACGACACTCTTGTTTCACTCATTAAGTTTGTAATTTGGCTTATTAATTCGAAAAGAGTTGAACATAGTAAGTAAATCCGAAAAAAACCTTTATTGTATTTATTCACAATCCATTTATATAGTAGTTTGGAGATGGTTGAACTATTATAAAGGAACATTGAAATAAGTAGTGCTTTCGTGCATAAAATTATATTGTGTGGATTGTCTAAAATTAATGAGACGAAGATAAAGTGAAATTCTTAAGTTTGGGATTGGTTTTAATGTTTGAATGTCTAAAAGAAAAGGGGCATATCACTAATCTATGTGTAAATAAAATTATATTTTCAAGCCTCTATAACTCGAGTGAATAAGCCTGCAAGAGTTTAAACTCTGATGCCCTAAAGTCAACTGACTAGGAAGTTATCGGTTTAAAGGTCACTACATGAGTTATATAGAAAACAAATGAGAAGATATTTAGCAGAAAAAAGAGAAAACAGAATAATTGATAAAGACACAATTGCATTGATTAAACCTCAAGACATTTGTTTGATAGAACTATACATTTGATGCGAGGCAAGTACCTTATTTTAGTCTTAAAGGTTGAAGCAATAAAAAATATAGGAGAATCTCGACTTTTTGAAATGTACACTTGTGATGGTAAGATCCATCCAAACTAAGAATCAGAATTAACTAAATCTTAACTTTAGGACGCACCCTAGGAAAATTAAGTGAAATTAATAAGTTTGGGGGTGTAACTCTCGAGCGAAGAAGTGAAATATTTGATTACTACGGGTCGAGAGTTGTACCAATCATGAACTTGGTATGTTTACAGAGTTCACACCCACACACATCGAGTTTTGTATGTAATAGGTGGAAGTTGATTTGATTTTGTAATGTTGAAACTATACAACGTGTTGATCATTAAATTTCAATCCTAAGATGCGACGGGTTGAAAAACCATGTTTTGTTTGGAGTTAAATTACAGTTTGTTTTAAAACAAATAATTGTTCAAATTTGGGGAATTTGATAAGTACATTTTATACACTTATTTAAGCTACAAAATATGGATAATTGTGAGTAAATATATTAGAATAGGGCTTAATTCTATATAAATTATGTTTTGCAGGACAGCATTGATGAATATGATGGAATTTATGAGAAACAAGCGAAAAAAACAAATGGAAGAAAATTAAAGTTCAGGCACCAAAGTGCAAATAGAAAAAAGATAATCCGAAAGAAGAAACGAAGATTTGAAAGATTCAAAATCCAATTGAGCGAATGAATGAAGTATTAGAATAAGAAGAAGCAAGAAAATAGATCAAGAAATGAGAGAACGAAGTTCTGGGACTAGAACGCAAAAAATGGATCTTTGCCTATACTATGCTATATCATAGTACATTCATCCTTGTAGTCGCATGGTAGGAAACAGGAATTTCCAGGGTTGAAGTTGGTTAAATGGTGCTATAGCATGCTATTGAACTATGCTATAGAATAGTACATTTTTGGATAAAAAAATTTTATTTCCTTGTATGACTCTAACTCTTATGGAAAACAATAATTGAGAGGTTTTTTAAAGACCTAGAGTCATCAAGAAACAGGTGACCACTCATTACAACGCATTGGAAAGCATAGAAGACGGCAATAAACATCAAGAGGAATTCCACGACAGGAAGATCCAATCAAGATTCATAATTTGGGTGATGTCTACTCTATATAATTCTTATTTTCTTCTTCATACATATTAGGCGAGATTTATTTGTGATGAGAAAACGATGAACCATATAATATGAGTTTTTAATATTTAGTTTTACATATTTGACATTGAAAATACGTTTATGTATTTTGAATTATTTACATAATTATCTTTTCTTTACGATTATTGCACATGGTAATTGTACGAAATATGGTGACTTATTTTATACATTCAAAAGAAATAAAATATGCTAGATGTAAATCGTCATAAGGTTTGATAAGAAATACAAATATACCGCTATCCTCCATAAGAATTTTTAAGTGTTCATAAAAATTCACACACTTTTATATGCTTGCATCCATTATAGAAATATAGTCGGGTCATATATGAGAGTAGGTTTAACATTATTTGAGAGAGATTGTTGAATCAAATAGGAGCATTGATTCTTCAAAATTCAAGCGTATTGTTAAAGTGTAGAACTAAGGTTAAAAAGATTATTATATGAAGATTCAATATCCTAGTGCGCTTGCCATTCATTAAAACACGTTAACTTCCATTTAACATAATTTGTATTTAGTTTAGTTAATTCACACATAGTTGCATAAGTAGCTTATTTTATTTATAATTTTGTCACAAATAAATATATCATATTATTTTTGTTTCGATTAAGAACGCGACAATTAAAATTAAATTAAATAAATCTCCGTGAGACAATCTTGGGTTCAAATTCATTTTATTACTTGTTAACGAATCGTATACTTACTGTGATTTTAATTAAAAAGATATTTTTGTGAATAAAAGGACATTCCACTTTCCAAATCCTCCGTGATAAGGTCATTATAAATTCTAATAACCCTTTTAGAACTGTGATCCATTCTCTTTCTACATTATAAATTTCTCTCTCACAACACACTCTTTCATATGCAAGACAGATTTCATTTTTAGAAAAAAGCCTTACACGTTTAGTGATAGCAAAACTTGAAGTAGGGGCCTTGTTCGTCCAAATTAAACCATCTCTTCTAAATAATTTAATTTATTAGAGAGATGAGGCATTTCTTTATTTAAATATAGCACCATCTCTAATTACATTTTTTGACTTGTATTTTCAGATTGGAAAGTAAAGACTGGGATTTGGAGCTACAGCAATGTCAAGAAGGCTAAATGACTTGATTTGTGGATCCATGTGCCGTCAAGTAGAATCAAATTTACATATATGGGATTGTGAAATCCAATCTGATATTTGCTGGTTCGATATTCCAGAAGTTATAGATGACTGCACGAGTTTAGCACATTGTCAAGGGTTTGAAAATAGTCATGCTTACGGTGGATGCTAGCCACTTTCACTTGATTGAGAAGGATGATGCATTATGAGATTCATCATCTCTCTCCAACAAGCATAGATTCTGTACTAAATCCGTTGCACTAGGTCTGGAATTAATTGGTAGGAACAAGAAACGTGATTAACACTCCAATATGTTTGGAATTTAATGAATTAAATTACACTTATGTGCAATTCGGATGATTTTTGGACACGACTTCCAAAAGCAATTCAAGTTCAACCACTATATAAGGAACATATTTAGGGCAAAAGAGAGAACACACAATGGAGACAAATAGAGATCAAGGCAATGAGATTTCTCCATTGACTCATGATGATTCTTTGTGGTGAAGACTTGCGATTCCAAGATTTTTGAAGAAATTTATCATTGAGGGTTGTACCTATCTTTCGTCTAAAATTTTCAGATTCATTCAATTTTTTTTAAATCCAATCATATCTGACTAAACCTATTTTAGCTGGGATTAGTGATGAAACCTTGGATTTTGAATTAATTTAATGTTGAGCAATTTCGGTATGATTCTTCCTTCAGGGATTGTTTATTTAATATTCTCCTAATTCCTTTTGATGCTTGATCACAGTTAGAAGTTTGTGATTTATATTTCTTTCTAGAGATTTGACATAAATTAGCACGGTAATGAACAATATAACATCTGATAATAAATTAGATATCATTATGTCTTGTGAAATATACTATGCAATATTTTTTGTAATTTAATGCGTTGTTCACAAAAATATATTTCGAATTAAAAGCATCGCAAGTGTACGGTTTGTTAACAAATAATAAAATGGACTTTTGAGTCCGATTATCGTCACACGCAGATTGATTAGTTCAATTTTAATTATTGCGACCTTAACCAAAACAAGAGTAATATCTTGTATTTATTTGGTATATATAGAATGCATAAAATCTTATTATTAAATTAAAATTTCAGTTGAAAAAGGAAACAAAATCTCGTCAAAAGTTTGTACTATGCGTCCGCATAGTACATTTGTAAGTGGTCGCATAGAAGGACGTCCAACCATCAATTTTGGCCCTGGAACGCATAATGCAGTCGCATCAAATTAGACATATGTGGCCGCATAGGTATACGTCTTTTCTCACCTTATAGCTTTTAATATCTTGGTCATATATTTCTCTCCCGATATTCTATTGATGTGATTCAAAATGCGTTGAAAAGATAACTCAAAGGGCTACAAGTCTTTCAGAAATATAAGTTTTCCAATTTGAACATTTTCTATGTCAAAAATGGGTCTGAAACTAAAACTGAAAATTCGAAGCATAACTTTTTCAACGGGAAGTTGATATGTGATAGTACTTGGACTATATTATATCCATTTGGCTTCTTTTCTCATCCAATTGTTGCCTAAAACTCTCAAATCTTCATCGTGAGTTTTGACGTAACTTTTGAGTATTTGTATTTCAGTCCCAGAGCTTTGTATTTGATACAATTAAACCATTTTCCACTATTTTTACATTTTTTTCTCCAATTCTTCATCAAACACTGAGTTTTATCTATAAAATAAAATAAAACATAAGTTAGTTAGTATTTTATCCAAAAAATAATAAAATATTTTCATTTAGGATCTCGAATAAGTGTAAAAACTACACTTATCACACTTCCAAACTTGATTCTTTGTTTGTCCTTAAATAAAACTAAAACCTAACAAACACGTATTGATAATTACCTAATTGGTAGCCAGTCAATCAAGCAATGCGAAAAAATTTAGCTAGCTTACTTGACTTTTTTTTCTTAGGATTGAAATCATAATATCAAATATATGCATAACTTCAAAATCACAACATAGAAATTAAAATCTACTTTTCCAATATAAAACCGATATGTGTGTATGAAGAATTAAGTATAGTATATGAATTCATAAGTTGTTTCAATTTTTGACCTCAATGGTCAAATATATTCTTTCATTACTCGTAAGATTCACACACTTAAAAACTTATTTTTTTCACTATTTTCAAGTGTGTGATCTAAAGTTGAATTTTTATAATATCCTCACCTCTCTAGTTTAGGTAGATCTTACTAATTGCAAGTCGATATGTCAATAAATAAGAAATCTCCAAAATTTGATTGCTTCAATCTCCAGAACTCAGCTAGGCTGATAATTCCTTATCAAAAGTTATTTTCTTAAACAAGTGTTTGAGACTTAATCAAGACATTTTGTGCTTCTTCTGTCTCATGCACCTACTTTTTCTATTATTATTTTTTCAACATTTTTTTCTTTATTTGCAGCATTCTCCCTTAGACTTTCTAAATGATCCAAGTAATAAGCTATAGGCAGATGACTCACAAGTCAGTTAACTTTAGGGCAACAAGTTTTAACACCTTTACATACTTAATAATTTGAGTTATAAATACTACGAAAAGAAATTTTCAAATAAAATGTGCTTTTTGCCATTTTTTATACTTTGATTAGTGCAATATCCCTCATTAAATATCTATCCAAGTAAAATGATCTCTAACTTGAGATTTTCACCCAATTGCATCATATTGACCTTAGACAATCCACACAAGATTTTTAATTTCATACATGAAATCTTCATTTATCTCAATATCTTCCTACAACAGTGAAATTCTCCAAAGTATTATAAATTTGGTCTACCGTGTAAAATTTAGTGATTTTAGATTTAGCATCTATGGTCCACTATTTCAACATATCCAATTATGAAATCAATTTATTCCTACATAATACTTAACTTAATTCATGTGCACAATATATATCAAATTTCACATGAAAACGTAAAAATTAAACTAAATATGCAACTTATTCACAATTCATAGATCAATTAATCATTCAATATATTTTTCATTGCCAGCAGGCCAACTAATTCACACGAGCACATAAAAAGAAATTTTTTTTAGTGAATAACCATAATGTCATGAAAATTCTTCTATTCTGCCACCCCCAGACTTATACAACACATTATCCTTAATGTGTAGCAAATTTAGTGAATTGCAGAAGTTTAGGACAAAAACAAAATTAGGTACCAAAATAATGGTAATGCGTACTCCACTGATCAATGTAGATGTGAAGATAATAGAGGAAAAGTAGTGTGAACCATATATGGACTTTTTGTGACTTGTAAAGACGATGAATGACTCAATATTATTAAAAATTATCAAAAACACGAAACATTCCTAATCTAATGCATAAAATGAAATAAATAAAAAGGAAGAAACGTTGAGTTGCCTCACAACAAGCGCTTGTTTATAGTCGATAACTCGACTTTATAGCTGTTTATTCATGGTGGTTCAACTCGAAAAATTTTACCATTATACTCCTTGCAATTTCCATCGTCGTATCTTCTTTTAGCTCTCCAAACTTTGAATTTTCTGTTATCGTCTTTACCAATAATTTCTCAGAATTTTGATTTTCTTTTCTGGCAATTTTATTGAATGCATAGTTCATCTTCATCAATACAATTACACTTGTCATGGGTTGATGGTTGTTTGGATAGATTATATAATTTAAAAACTTCTTGTCCCTCATATACCCTCAAGATTAGCCCACCTTTCTCAATAGCAATCAAAGTTCGACATGTTGTTGAGGATGTCTCCCCAAAATTATTGGAATATCTTTCTCTTCTTCTATGTCTAGAACAACGAAGTCTACTCAAAAAAATAATTTGCCAGCTTTGATGAGTATATCATCAACTTTGCCTCTTGGATATGTGATGCTTCTATCGACCAACTGCAATAACATCGTTGTTTCTTTTGATTCCCCCAATCCCAATTTTCTGTATATAGATAAAGGTATTAAGTTAATACTTGCACATGTATCACATAAAGTATTGAAAATACCATCTTCTCCAATTGAAATAGGTAAAGTGAAACTCTCTGGATCCTTGAGATTGGGAGGCAGTTTCTTTTGTAATCTTGCACTGCTCTCCCCTGTCAGCACTACAGTTTCAAATTCTGAAAGTTTTTTCTTCTTTGATATCATGTCCTTCAAAAACCTTGCATAACTTAGAATATATTGTATTGCCTCTATGAATGGGATATTGATGTAGAATTTCTTTAGCACATCTAAAAACTTCTCAAATTGTTGGTCTAGCTTGTGTCTCATCAATCTGTGTGGGAATGAAATAGAAAGCTCATGGGGATTGATAGAAACAGTTGCATTAACTAGTGGTGTATCTGAACTCTCTTTAGTAGATGTCTTTATTGTATGTTTAGTCTGTTCCACTCACTCCTCATCTGAAGAAGGTATTATTTCCTTAGTCGCAATCAGCATCTTGATATGTATTTTCAGTAATTGCATCCATTTCCTAGTGGTGATTGCTTTCACAAATGGATCTTCAATTATTTCATATCCCAAAAATACTTATGGCCATTATTTGCTTTTTGTGATTAGTCTCGGTATTGCTTAGCAGGGTAACTGGTACTCTACTTGTCATAGAAAGTGTCATCTACCCAACTTGAGTCTCCAAATTTTTAATAGCAGCACTCTGATATCAGATAGTTGTTTCAGTCTTTCTCATGAACCGATTATTAGCCTCCATGCATTGATTTGTTTTTTCCATAAATTTTCCAAACATCTCTTCTAGTTGAAATTTCTTCTCCTATTGTTAAAACTGATCATGCGGCCTATTCTGATTCTGATTAGATCAAGAGAAATGATGAGTGTTCTACATTCATGATATTTATGCCACTTAATTCGTTATTTTGTTATTCTTGAGAGATTTTAAGGTGTTTCAATGTGTGTTTTGATGTTGTGATATAAGTTGATGAAATTGAAGGAAATAAGCAAAATTTGGCAAATTAGACAAACATGTTAAATTGTAAGAGATCCAAAGTTCGAGAATTAAAGTACAAATACTCAAAAGTTGTGTCGGACCTCACAATAAAGACTCATGAGTGCTAGGAGTCAATTGGATGAAGAAAAAAGTCAAATTGATCAAATATAATCAAAGTATGATCACAAACCAATTTCCAACCGAAAAAGTTGATTTTTAGTCTCATATTAGGACTCATTTTTGACATAGCAAATGTTCAAATTGGAAAATAATATCTGAAGCAAGGTAGTATTCATTTGAGTTATCTTTTTAACACATCTTGAATCGCCTCAACTAGACATCGAGAGAAAACGTTATAATAGAAATATCGAAAGACGCGCATTGCTAAATTTTCACCTGAAATCCGGGCGCCGTAGCCCTCATCGCTGAAAATCAGCAGCATCATGGGCGTCGTAGCGCCCATTCTGGGCAAGAAAACAGGTTTTTAATATTTTTGGATTCTTTTCTTGGCCCAATTCAACTTTAATTCGTCCAATACTGTAAAAATACTATAATTACATGATCAAAGATCTATTTTCGAAAGATTGGAAGGGGCAAAACATTAAAAGACACGAAAAATCAAGCGAGAAGGCGCGAAGAATATCAAGGGAAATTCCAACTAAAGTTTCAAAAGAGTTTATCTTTCCCTTTTTCCTTATGTTCTCTTATATAAATTGTATAGATTTTATGAATTCCATCATGAACTAAATAATTTATCTAGGGTTTGATGTAGCCAAACTTGATATTATGATTTGATTTTGTCATAATTATTTCCATTTGATTTTCCATATATGTTTGATTATGTCATGAAATTAATGTTTTGAATTAATTAGCTACTAATTGAATGAATAGATGCTAGTAATTTCAGCACTCAAGAGAGAGAAATTTAAGCGAGATCATAGGATTGACACAACGTAGATTTTATACGTTTCGAGAGAAAGTATAGGATCTATGAAATTTATTTCATAAAAGAATCATGAACTTGATAAAATCTTTGATTTTAATTCGGAATAAAGATATTGGAATTGAATTCTAAGATTAATTTCTAGCCAGGGAAAAGAAATACACTATGATCCTTGCTTTTAAACTTAAGAAAATTGACTAGAATAGTTAGACATAATTGAAAGTTAGGTGAAATTATTCTCTAGGCCTTTCTTATATTGAAATTTTTAGCCGGCACTTGAGAGAGGGGAGAGAAATACATTAGAATTCTTACTTTTAAATATGAGAAAATTGAATAGAATAGTTAGACATAATTGAAAGTTAGGTGAAATTATTCTCTAGGCCTTTCTTATATTGAGTTATTCGTTTATATTGCATTATTTGAATTCGTTACTAAAATCATCGTTAGATTAGTTAACGATATTGATTTCAAAATTTGTTTCTCTAGATAAATTAAAAGTTAAAATAATTATAGTACTTAGTTTAAAATCAAATATCAATCCCTGTGGGTTCGACACTCTTACTCCAATACTATATTACAAAACTTGATATTGTACACTTGCGGTATAATTCACATCGCATAAAATGCGTGACAAGAAATTTGTTTGTTTCCTCCAACCTAGGTTGTACGTATCTAAATGTGGATTATTCTGTTGATGTTATTCCCATTGTGCAAAATTTACTTGTTTCATACCTTGTGCCATAATAGGACAATTTGGTGTATTATGATTTGTCCCACACTCTTCATAACATGGCGTATTAGCTTGTGTTGCAATGGCTATCTATGATATGCTCTCCACCTTATGAAATAATGAATTTATTTTCACAGATAAAGCTAAGTAAGCATCCACCTCGTATACACATATCGTTTCTTTTGAATAACTCGCTCAGAAGCCCACATGGCTGAAGTTCTAGCTACTGTCTCGAATAACTTCAAAGTTTCGTCAATTGTCTTTGTAGATAAGGAGCCGTTAGACGAAGAATCTACCATGTTTTTGAACGATGGAAGCAATCCCGTATAAAAATATTGGACTTGAAATCCTTTACCAATACCATGATAAGAACACTTCTGAAGCATGTTCTTGAACATGTTCCGGGCTTCATCAAAAGATTCTGATTCACTTTGACGGAAGATAGATATGTTATGCTTCAACTTTGCTATCTTGGCCGGTGAAAAGAATTTTGTGTAGAATTTTTGGGCTAGATCATTTCACGTGCTGATACTGGTGATGGGTTGAGAATCTAAGCACTAGGTGCTTTATCACGCAAAATGTGTGGAAACAACCTTAGTCTAATAACATCGTCTGAAATACCCTGATATCGAAAATGTTGACACATCTCCAAGAATCGAGATACGTGTGTATGTGGATTTTATTCAACTCTGCCATAAAATTGATGTCCGTTCTAGAATAGATGTATAACATTAGTCTTCAGTTGGAAATTAGGTTGCCCAAACGGAAGGTAGACAATGCTGGATTGACTCTCAATGATCTATGATGTCATGAAATCCCCAACAAGCATATTTCCACCATCAACATCTTCATCTTCATTGACCTAAACTACTTGATTGTTTTGCTGGTTAGCCATTTGTACTTGCCATTTTTGGTCTTTTTGTTGTATTGTTTTTGCTTTCATTTGCCTACGATAAAATGTGCGTTCGATTTCTGGATCGATTGGAAGCAATTCTTCGTCTAGCCACCTTCGCATACAAAATCTAAAAGAAAAACAATAGTAGAACTCGGATAACTAAAATGAAATGAAATAAATAAAAAATATGTTCGAATTAGTATCGAGGTAAATAAAATCAAACTAAACTCAATCCCCGGCAACGGCTCCAAAAACTTGTTCACGAAAAAATATTTCAAATTAAAATCACTGCAAGTGTACGGTTCGTTAACAAGTAATAAAGTTGATTTTTTGAGTTCGAGTATCGTCCCACGAAAATTGATTAGTTCAATTTTAATTATTGCAACCTTAACAAAACAAGAGTAATATGATGTATTTGTTTGCGACAAAATTATAAATAAATTAATCTACTCATGCAATTATGAGTAAGTTAACTAAACTAAATACACATTATTCTAAATGCGGATTAATGTATTGTATAGATAACAAACGTACTAGGATCCTGAATTCCCATACAATAATCAGTTTTAACCATAGTTTTACATGTTGACAACACGATTGAATTTTGACGAATCAATGTTCCTATTTTGTTTAATAATCTCTCTCGAGTAATGTTAAACATACTTTTATAGATGATCCACTATATTTCTATAATGGATGCGAACATATAAAAGTACATGAATTTTTATGAACACTTAAAGATTTATATAGAGTATAGCAGTATATTTCTATCTTCTATCGAACTCGATGACAATTTATATATGTCGAATATATTTTTATTCTTTCGAATGTATAAAATATGCCACCAAATTCACATAACTATCATGCACAATAATTGTGGAGAAAAGAAAATCACATAAATCATTCAATATTCAAAAACGTGTTTTAATGTCAAACATATAAAACTAAAACTTAAAAACTCATATTGCATGGTTCATCGTTCTCATAATATGAAGAAAACTAGTCTAGCATGTTATGAATAAGAAAACAAAACATCTATTGAAGAATCGACATTACCTGATTAATCTTGAATTGAAAATCATGTTCTTGCCTCGAAAATACATAGAATATATTAATTTTAGGTCAAAAGAAGGTCTCCTACCGTGTTCTGGTAGAGATTGGTATATATATAGGATGCCTAAAATCTTGCTATCAAATTGAAGTTTCAGTTGAAAAAGGAAACAAAATCTTATCAAAAGTTTATACTATACGGCTGCATAGTACATTTATAAGCGATCGCGTAGAAGGACGTCCAACCATCAATTTTGGCCCTGGAATGGATAATGCAGTCGCATCAAATTAGACCTATACGGCCGCATAGGTATTTGTTTTTTTTTCTATCGGACAGCTTTCAATATTTTGATCATATATTTCTCTCTCGATATCCGTTTGATGTGATTCAAAATGCATTGGAAAGATAACTCAAAGGGTTACAAATCTTCCAGAAATATAAGTTTTCCAATTCGAACATTTCCTATACCAAAAATGGGTTTGAAACTAAGTTTAAAAAATTGAAATATAACTTTTCGACTGGAAATTTATATGTGATAGTACTTGAACTATATTTCATCCAATTGATGTCTAACACTCTCAAATCTTCATCATGAGCTTTGACGTAACTTTTGAGTATTTGCATATATGTCCCCGAACTTTGTATTTGATACAATTAAATCATTTTTCGCTATCTTTACATTCTTTTCTCCAATTTTTCAACCTACAAAATAAAATATAACATAAGTTAGGTAGTATTTTATCCATAAAAGAGTAAATATCATCATTTAGAATCTCGGATAAGTGTAGAAACTAAATTTATCATGAATGCTTATATATTCCCAATTTAATAAGAGATAATTAATTTTATATATAAGCAAGAATTGATTGACATCGAGAGAGGCTATTGATTAATTCAGGATTGTTGGTTTTCAACCTAATGCCAGAATTGGCAAGAAATGATAATTGAAATGCTTTAACGTGATTGAAGTTTACTCCACAAATCTTCATGTGTGTGCAATTTGGATAACTTAGTTTTTCAGATAGTCAACCTTTAAAACTATTAAAAATTAATCGTGTGTATGTGTCATAGTTAATTTGAAATAAAGGACAATATTTATTTATGACTTTATTTGTTGATAACAATATTTATTTATGACTTTATTGCTTATTACGATTTGTATCACCTCTCATTGTTGCCTTATTGAACAAATATCAAGATGATATCGTTTAACCCTAAGCGTGTCTCACAAAAAAAAAAAAAAAA
>CAIGRN010050884.1:0-17014 GCA_903798345.1 Fraxinus anomala
ATTATTTTATTTATTTATTAGTTTTAAATATTTAAAATAATATTAAAAATTGACAAACGTATAGTAACTCATATGCTTCGCATAGACACATATATGCTTGTAATGCTTGATGTTCGATCGAAACGCATTGACAATCATTATGCATTTTAGAACCTTGGACGGTGATATAGCCAAGTTTGCCACGGCCACAAATAATGATCTTGACTGATTGTGCCACTGCAGGTAATTTTTTCCATTTAGTTTGTGGGTTGTAATATGGAGAGGGACGGTAGAAAGAGAAGTAACTGGAGTGATATGGCTATCTCATTTTCAACCATAGAGACATTAGCCCTTAAGCTCTGATACCATATAAAAAACTCAAATATGAGATAATTTCTTTGTATTAAACTAAAAGAATGATACAACACTTTAAATAGGTTACAATAGAATAAAACAAAACCCAAACAATCAGGGATATTGACTACAAAATCAAATTCCTAAGGAAAGAATCCTATCAACTATAAATATAAGATATTAAACCTAATGAAATCATATCAAATAAAATCATATTTGATTGCATCCACAAACTTCATTATTTTATTGCAGAATTTAAGGAGCCGAGGGATTTTTCACTAATTCAACTTCCAGTTTCATAAAACCGAGCAGCTTATACTGGACCAAATGCAATCCAGTCTGCTTGATTGAATCAGATTGGATGCCAACTGTTTCGTCTGTTTAGAGGGATGGGTCTTAAAACATTGGTTTCACTATTCAACTTCCTCATTGATTTTTTTGAAAAAAAAAAAAAAAGAAGAAAATATTCCCCTGCGTTTTTATACTAGATTTTTACTTGCTTATTGGAATGGAAACGGTATTTCTCCCTCATTCATATTCCTGAAAATTAAGGACCGTTCTCTTTACCATTTTCAAGCCGTTTTCTGTTTTCGATTTTCCAAAACAATGCAAACGCATTCTCTTTCATCTTTTCGAAACAATTTTTGAAAATGCCAAAAAAACACATTTTCAACAATCTCAAAATTGACACTCAAAACACAAAATCCAAATTGAATTAAAAACTCAGAACACAAAACTGAAATATAAAGATAACGGCCCATAAACTATGGAGAACTTGAGATTTTTGACAATTATATCAGCTAGAACCTAGTGATTACGGGTACTTGAAATGAAATTAATAACTACCCAAATTTAAATCCCAACTCATTTGAAAGTGGAAACTTTATTATTTTGATCTAGGGACAACATATTTACAGCACTTTAGACAAAGGTAATTTGTAGCACATTTGGTTAAGCTTAAAAGGCCACCAAAAAGTGGCTTTTTCGAGAGGTACGCAGATAGATAACTCTTGATAAATCTACTAAATAAGTGATTTTCTGGTTTAGTCGAACGTCCTCTATGCAATTCTCAAACTTTCGATCTAAAAGCAAACTTTCTTCATATATCTCTGTTAAAACAAGGTGAATGCTCAACACATGGAGGGGAATTCAGTGAATATGAAGGATAAAGGGTTGCAACTATTACTCGATTGAGTATGCAGTTGTAAGTTTCCTCTGTATAAACGTTATTCTAGAATGATACCATGAAGTTAAAACTTACAAAGAGATTGTGCTCTTCTATGAGCTGTAGCTTTAATAGCAGCAGAAAGATAATCTTCCTCCACCATGCCTCTGCTTCCAATAATGAGCAATCTCTTGCTTGGTCACATTTGGTGACTTAAGCATACGTTTCCCCAAACAAGAAACCATGGTACCAATAACATCGGTTTAGTTGCTTCATTTCAATTGCTTCCAATCAAAGATCAGGTATATGGAAGTTGTACAAGATTTTTCTTCCAGATGTTTTGTGATAATACAAGCACTGCAAAACAAAAATAATGTGGTAAAGAACCGTAAAGAAAAAAAAAATGACACATGATTGATCAAATGAACTACCGTGCCAACCAAATTTTCATATATGAATAGATGACTGGAACTTGAGAGTCCTGTTCCAAGTCTTGTGCAAGAAGACAAACAATGATTGTTAACAATATACTTAAATATTATACTCAATACATAGTTGATGACATCCTACACGCCTTCATATTCAATTTAAACATATTGATTTAAACATTATTTGACTATAACGACCAAAATCTGTGCCCTTCTGGTGCTCTATTCCATCGCATCCAAATAAATGTAAAACTGTCAAAGTTAGTAAAAATGGTGCTGCAACTAGGATGAAAACAGCAACAATAAAAGGAAAAACAGAGAAGCAGAGTCGACGACGGCACCCAAAATGGAATGAATCTGTTGCAATTCAATTGATTTGTTATGTTGTACAGTAGTCTATACATAGAAGGAATCGTATAACGCTATACAATATAAATGACTAAGCTATCCCTAAACATTTGTACAAAATTACAATTAATGCTAGCAAGTTTGTTGAGAATCTGTTGTGTGCATCTCGAACGGCTTTGCTGAAGAGGCAAGCGAGTATTATTCTGTAATATCCCCTCTCAAGATGGAGCATAGATATTTTCTATCTCCATCTTGGACAACAGAAATAAAAATTGGGATTGAGGAAGAGCTTTGGTGAATACATTCGTAAGCTGAGAATTGGATCGAATGGAACATGGGCGCAGAAATCCAGCTTGAATTTTGTCGCGGATGAGGTGACAATCCAACTCGATATGTTTGGTGCGCTCGTGAAAGACGGGATTCTAGGCAATGTGCAGCGCGGCTTGGTTGTCACAATATAAATCAATTGGGAGAGAAACTGGGAGATGCAAGTCTCGAAGGATGTAGGATAACCACTGTAATTCACATGAAGTTGAGGACATGGCCCTGTATTCGGCCTTGGCAAAGCTTCGAGAGACAACATACTACTTCTTTGAGCGCCATGAGATGAGCGAATGGCCAAGGAAGATGCAAAATCCTGTAACCGAGCGACAAGAGTCAGTACATGATGCCTAATCAGAGTCTGAGTATGCACAGAGAATAAGTGAAGCGCTGGAAGGGAAAAACAAGCCTTGTGCAAGCGCATTCTTGACGTAATGCAGTACTTGATGAGCATCATGTAAGTGTGTCTTTGTAGGGGCTGACATGAATTGGCTCAAGTGTTGAACTGAGTAGTTGAGATCGGGCCTAATGAGGGTGAGATAAAGAAGTCGACCAACCAAACGCCTGTAGGGAAGAGGATCAGGGAGACGGTTTCTACGTGTTTTGCTGAGTTTGATATTTTGATCCATGGGAATTTTGATGGGTCGAAGAGCTAAGGGTGCCTGCATCTGCTAAAAGATCAAGTGCATATTTGCGCTGACAAATGAAAATTCCCTTGGAAGATCTGGAGACTTCAATGCCAAAAAGGTAACGGAGATCGCCAAGGGACTTGATTCTGAAATGCTTATTGAGAAATGCTTGGAAAGAATCAAAAGCTTGTATGTTTGAGCTTTCCACAATAATATCATCAACGTAAGGCAGTGAATGATCCATTTTTTAGTTGAGTGAAGAGGCTGTAATCGACTTTGGATTGCTAAAAACCAAAATCAAGCAAAGCATTAGAAAATTTTTGATACCCTTGCCGTGAGGCTTGTTTTAAGCCGTAGATACTTTTGTTTTTGTGAAGGAACCCTTTGGAGAAACCAGGTGGCGTGCGCATATGTACTTCTTCGTCTAAGTCGCCGTGAAGGAAGGCATTTTGGACATCAAATTGTTTGAGAATCCAGCCTTGAATGGAGGCAGCAGCGAGTAGAGTGCAAATTGTGGTAAGCTTAGCCACGGGTGAAAAAGTTTTGGTATAGTCAATCCCTTCTTGTTGGGTAAAACCTTTGGCGACTAAACAGGCCTTATAGTGTTCAATGCTGTCATTTGAGTGATACTTGATCTTGAAGATCCATTTACAGCCTATAGCATGTTTACGGGGAGGTAAGTCAACAAGAGACCAAGTGTTATTGAGTTTGAGAGCAGCTATTTTAGACTGCATAGCCTCACACCAGTTAGTATTTGCAATTTTATTCATCATAGGAAGAAGGTTCAAGAGGGGAGGAAATAGCTAAAGTAAAAGAAAAACAAGAGGGAAATAATTTCAGAAAAGAAAGAGTTGCAGAGAGAGGGAACACTTTACCTGGTAGGCAGGGAGTTGCCGCAGACAATGATAAGGAAGGCGCAATGAGATCATGGACTTCCTGCAAGTGGGATGAAGGCATGGTTTGTATAGGTGGGGGAATAACTAAATATGTCAATTGTAGTTGGTAAGGTGGGCAAGGGTTCTACGTGGTCGAGTGGAGTGTCTGAGTGGTGGTTGGGGGAGGAGGTGGGGGTGTAGGGAGTGTTAGTTCAATAGGTGAGATGGGTGGAGAGGCTTGTGGCTCATGAGTTGGGGTAGGAGGTGTCGACATGGTATAAGTGGAGTCAGGGTTAGGTAGAGAGAAATTTAGAAGTGGTGGTGAATGTGGCAGAGTAGTTGATTTGGGAAGAAAAGAGGGAGTTTGAAAAGGAAATAGTGTTTTGTGGAAGACAAAGTCACGTGAGATTAATGTTTGATGAGTGTCAAGGTCTAATAATTTATAGCCTTTGACATTAAAAGGGTAACCAAGGAATGCACAACGGCAGCTTCTTGGATCAAAGTTGCTTCGGTGGCAAGAGAGTGTTGATGCAAAAGCGAGACAACCAAAAACACGTAAATGCGAGTAAGATGGAGGTTTATGGAATAGAATTTCATAGGGAGATTTGTTTTGAAGAATTGGAGTGGGAATGCGATTAATCACATAAGTGGCGGTGAGATACAATGAGGCCAAAAATGCAAAGGAATACTGGAGTGAAACCGTAGGGATCGAGCGACTTGAAGTAAGTGTTAATGTTTACGCTTGAGTAAGCCATTTTGTTGAGGTGTCTCAACACATGATTTTTGGTGAATAATTTCGTGTTTAGAGTAGAAATCATGCATTAAAATCTGGTTCCATTCTCACTACGTAGGATTTTTTTTTGAGCATTAAACTGTGTTCAACCAAGTTATAGAAAGACACAAGACAATTTCGGGTATCAGATTTTCTTTTCAACAAATAGACCCAAATACAACGGGAATAATCATCAACAATGGTGAGAAAAAACAGACTACCATCGTGTCCAACAATTGAGTGGGGTCCCCATAAATCACAATGTGTAAGTTCAAAACAAGAAGAAGTTGTATGAATGCTGAGATTAAAAGGAATGCGACTGTTTAGCAAGGGGGCAAACCAAACAAGGTAAAATTTATCTTGTATTCATTTTTGTGTTTACATGAGTATCTGAAATTAATTGTTTATGAGAAGGGGAGGGGCTGACCTAACCGATAGTGCCATAAATCATGGACACTATTGGCATGTTGCACAACAGCTGAAATGTAATTGTAAGAGGGAAAATGTTTGGACAAAGTATTGGTTAAGGCCTGTAGAGAGATTGGATCGGTGAGCAGATGGTAAAGTCCATGCTCCATGCTACCCTTCCCAATCGTAGTCTAGGGAAAAGGCCCTGTATAAAATAAGAATTGAAAAGAAAAATGAGACATCAATTTAATTGTGTTGCAAGTTGGCAAGAAGATAACAAATTAAAACGAAATGATGGCGCACAAAGGATGTTGTGAATTAAAATGTTAGCTGTCACTCGGTACCAACGTGAGTTACTGCTACAAGCTCCCCATTAGGGAGTTTAACAGAGTGGGAAATTGATGATGTAATGGTTTTAAAAAGAGAGGAGTGGCAGATCATATGATCTGTCGCCCTATATCAATAATCCAAGGTGTTTTTGAAGAAGATAAAGAGAGAGACAAAAGGAGATACCACCAACGGAAGAGGAGTGGGGGTTGGAAGAAATAACTGTCTAAATGTGGTTGGCTGATGGCGAAGAATCCTTACTGTGCAGCAAGGCTATGAGGTCCTGATATTGCTCCTTTGTTAATGACAAGCTTGGTTCAGATGTGCTAAGAGAAGCAGCATTTGCCTTCGGTTTATGAAGCTTGTGCCTGGGAGGTACCCATGAAGTTTGTAACAACGATCAACAACATGGCCAGTCATCTCACAGTAGGTGCAAATGAGTGCTATCGCATTGCTAGATTTGAAACAGTTGGCTAATGTATGGCCGGTGATTTTGCAGTAGGAACAAAAGGGCTTATCTCTTTTGCCTTGGTTTGGCGAAGGGGTGGGTATGTATTTTCGGGCAGCAAGAGCTATGGAGTAATTGGTGGGGTTGGGTGGTTATCACACGGTGTCGCTCTTGCTGTTGGATATAGGAAAACACTTTGATGACCGACGGTAGGGGATCAATCAACATAATCTGATCACGTACATTGCTGAAAGAGTCATGAAGACCCATTAGGACATGGATGATGCAATCCCGTTTGTAGCGGTCCGAAATGAGCTTGGTTGAGTCACATAAGCAAACATGTAAAGGGTCATAAATAGATAATTCATCCCAAATAGATTTGAGTTTACCGTAATATGTATTGACCGAAGCATCATCTTGGGTGAGATTAGCCAACTGCTTCTTGAGCTCATATATGCGATGTCCATTTTGTGGTGAGAATCGCTCTTCCAGTTCGTGCCAAATCTGGTGAGCATCATCAACAAAGGCAACAGAGGAACGTAAATGAATGCTAATCGAGTTCCGCAACCAAGACACAACCATATCGTTGCATCTCCCCCAGAGCTCATAAAGGGGGTCATTGGGTTTCGAAGGTTTGGTGAGGGTTCCATTTAGGAAGAGTGCTCTTTGGATTGAGCGAGACCAGGTGCAAAAGTTATCGGCATTGAAAAGTTCTGTGACAAGCACAGTGCTGGGATTGTCTGAGGTTTCAAGTCTGTAGAGATTGGCTGGGTCTACAAGATTGGTGTATTTGTTGGAAGGGGGAGGATCGCTGGTGGCCATTATTCACCGCTCTGATATCATGTCAGAGTTAGTAAAAATGGTGTTGCAATTGGGATAAAAACAACAACAATGAAAGGAAAACAGAGAAAAGCAGAGTCGACGAAGGCACCCAAAATGGAATGAATCTGTTGCAATTCAATTGATTTGTTATGTTGTACAATAGTCTATATATAGAAGGAATCGTCTAACGCTATACAATATAAATGACTAAGCTATCCCCAAACATTTGAACAAAATTACAATTCATGCTAGCAAGTTTGTTGAGAATCTGTTGCGTGCATCTCGAATGGCTTTGCAGAAGTGGCAAGTGAGTGTTATTTTGTAATAAAAACCATGGAAGTCGACTTGGGCAGAAATGGAAATTTAAGGCGTGCTACCATCCAGGTACAATGATTGGACGACCATTTGGCATAAAAACACATCAATACTAACTTGCAGCAATATTAAGCTGAATCATTTAGAAGGTTGGTACCAAATAATGAAAACCATTTGGCATAAACAACACATAAATTCAAGTATCAGCAATATGGAAATGAAATCAAATTCTCATTCAGAAAGATGGTACCAATTAATGATAACCATTTTATATATAATTCCATCTTTTTTCGCTTTAATTTTATTTTTCTTTTACTTTTATTTCCGTTTTTATCTTTTCAATTTCAATTTTCCTTTTTTAATTTTTAAAATTTTTTTTCCTTTATTTTATTTTATTTCATTTTTATTTTTTCAATTTAATTTAATTTTTAATTTTTTTAATTTTTTTCCTTTAAATTTTATTTTTGTTCCTTTTTTTATAATTTCCTCTTTTATAATTTTATTTCTTTTTTTATCTTTTCAATTTCAATTTCTTTTTTAAGTATTTTTCCTTTAATTTTCATTTTTCGTTCTTTTTTTATAATTTCCTTTCTTCCTTTCATTTTATTTTTTCTATTTATTTTTCTTTTACTTTTATTTTTTTAATGTAGGATGAAATGAATTTATTTCTTGAGTATAGTAGTATACAATTGGTTGAATGAATTTTTAGATATTATGCTTTATTCCATAATTTCTTGTATAAGGTTTTAAAAATTAAAATTATTGCAGGAGAAGTACGTTCTCAACACTAGATTGAGAGATCATCTCGAAAAAGTTACCTCGAATTGAGCTCATATATGCGAGGTCCATTTTGTGGTGAGAATCCCTCTTCCAGTTCGCGCTAAATTTGGTGAGCATCATCAACAAAGGCAACAGAGGAACGTAAATGAATGCTAATCGAATTCTGCAACCAAGACACAACCATATTGTTGCATCTCCCCCAGAGCTCATAAAGGGGGTCATTGGGTTTCGAAGGTTTGGTGAGGGTTCCATTTAGGAATCCAATTTTATTTTTGACTCGGAGTGCTCTTTGGATTGAGCGAGACCAGGTGCAGAAGTTATCGGCATTGAAAAATTCTGTGACAAGCACAGTGTCGGGATTGTCTGAGGTTTCAAGTCTGTAGGGGTTGGTTGGGTCTACAAGATTGGTGTATTTGTTGAGAGGGGGAGGATCGCTGGTGGCCATTGTTCACCGCTCTGATATCATGTCAGAGTTAGTAAAAATGGTGCTGCAACTGGGATAAAACAACAGCAATGAAAGGAAAACAGAGAAAAGCATAGTCGACGAAGGCACCCAAAATGGAATGAATCTGTTGCAATTCAATTGATTTGTTATGCTGTACAGTAGTCTATATATAAAAGGAATCGTCTAACGCTATACAATATAAATGACTAAGCTATCCCCAAACATTTGTACAAAATTACAATTCATGCTAGCAAGTTTGTTGAGAATCTGTTGCGTGCATCTCGAATGGCTTTGCAGAAGTGACAAGTGAGTGTTATTCTGTAATAAAAACCATGGAAGTCGACTTGGGCAGAAATGGAAATTTAAGGTGTGCTACCATCCAGGTACAATGATTGGACAACCATTTGGCATAAAAACACATCAATACCAACTTGCAGCAATATTAAGTTGAATCATTTAGAAGGTTGGTACCAACTAATGATAACCATTTGGCATAAACAACACATAAATTCAAGTATCAGCAATATTGAAATGAAATCAAATTCTCATTCAGAAAGATGGTTAATCTAACAAATTATAACAATAGCTGACCCGGCATGTAGGTTTGGAACAAGTTCAACCAGTCATATGATTCTTCCAGGATTACAATATGTATCTTCTTTACAACAGGACCAAACCTCCACGGTAAAGCTCAAGCTATTTGTTTTACCTTTTTTTTCCTTTTCCACACAAAACAACGAAATGTTTTCTGAAGGTTCAACAATTCCATTCCATAATTGGTCCCATTTTTTCAATAAATCCATCAAGAATCACATAGCACTATCATGAAATTATGAGGATTACAGTTGTTCAGTGAATAATCATAATATCAAACTGCAGCAGCACATTATTTCAATTGAAATTGGCATCAAAAGAATACTTAAAATAATTAGGTCCTCAATTCTACAGTACAGAGATAAATAAAAGCTTCCATTTCACAAAGAACCTATTATTTTGATTGTTATTCTAATGTTTTTAAACAAAAATGATCAGGAAATCCATTGAGATTTTATTTAATTAAAGATAAATTTACACTAATAGGCACAATAATCACAAAACTGAAAAACATCTGTATCAGGATACAAAACAAATCCCGTAAAAAATACTCATAATTATCAATCCCCATCATTATCTACAAAACCCAGTAAGTAAAACAGTTAACACCGCCCAAAATCAAGTCTCAGAAGCAATCCTTAAAGCCTTGGTCTTGAACCTGTATCTAGGGTTTCTAGGCAAAACCTGACTCGGACCCATATGGAACTGACCCGGACTATCCGTCATGGGCGCCCCGTCATCGTAAATATACCCGACGAGTTTTCCACAACTATTGCACTTGATCTTGGTGCGTTTCCTTTGAATGCCCCAGTAATTAATAGTCTCGAAAAAGGGCCGGATTTTGTCTTCTTTATCGAACTTAAATTTGGAGGAATCGACGACAGAAAACGAGAGGGTACCTTTGTTGCCGGCCTCGAAGTAGAAATCCGGCGGGTAGAGGTAGCTGGAATGAAGATTTAAATTGGCTCCGCACTCTTTGCAGCAGTAAATCGACGCCATCACCGCTCCTCTGAAGCAATATTGTCGAAAGTTGGATCAATCATCAGAAGATGAAAAGGGGAGGTTTTGAACTTCTCATTAAAGAATTTGAAGTTTCAATTCAAAGGCGTGTTGTGCTCGACACGACTGCAAATCGTAGAAATTTCTATAATCTAGAAGGATTATACTTTGACGTCTACGTTTCCTGTTTTCAATTTGCTATTATTTCATCCCCTCATTTTCAAAACTAGTAACATGTTTTGTATTTGTGTTTTTTATTAGTGTAAGAATTTTCCCAAAAAAAAAAAAAAAATGTAGTTTAAGATTTATTGGATTATTCAATTATTGTCTAGCTAATATTCCATCTAATAAGATTATTATTTCAAAAACTAATATTACTGTACAAAGAAACTCACCAAAAATAAAATTAAAAACATTACGTGTATGTAGAACATGACAGTAAATGATAATAGAAACGTTTGACATATATAAAGATTACAGATTTACAGAAATAAAAAATATTTAATTCATTAAATAATAAATCATGCATCGAAAAATAAAAATGCATAGCAAAGAAGTTGTAAATTGATACCATGCAGCATTTACAAAATGAAACCAATGAGCTAAAATGGAACTTACATGTGTATGCTAAGACATAATGGATAATTCTTGCATTATCATTTCTACTCCTTATCTTGGTTGTTAATAAACGTCGGGATTTAAATATACAATAAATATTGAAATAATTGCATTAAATCAACAAAAACACCTATCCGACCCCTAAAAAAAATGGAAAACATATCCAGTATGTATGTGTTGTATTCTCTGATGTTCGGGGTTCTCGAAATATGTGGATAACCCATGTCGGACACGACATGGGTGGGTATGGGATATGTGTCGGAGCCTCCAAGTTTCAACCGAATACTTCGTCGTTTTTGCTTCTCCTTTTTTCTTTTTTTTCTTTTCTTCCCATTTTCTTATTTCTCATTTTTGCTATCTGTAAACCTAGAGTCGCTGTTAAGAGGGTGGAGAAAGGTAGCGGCGCTAGGTTTTTCCTTCTTTTCTTTTTCTTTCTTTTTTCTTTTCCTTCTTTTTCTCTCTGTATCAGTTAGAGTTTTGCTTGTATAAAATGAAAACGAATTCCATAAAGTGCTAATTAGTGCTTCACTAAATTCAAATTGCAATCAAAGCCCTCATTTTTTATTTTATATAACAATTAGTAATCTCATAATCTAAACTAAACCCCAAAATTATATTTTATTCATCTTAACCCCCTATTCAATATGCATTTCCTTCTTTATGAATAATTGATTTTGGCATATTCAAAATGATACCTTGAATTAGTTAAAAAATTGAAGTTTAAAAGACGTAAAATTTGAACTCTTTTTAATCATATCCTCGTATCCTATATTTTAGAAAATAAAATATCCACTTGCATGAAGAGTTTTAGGAATGAGAGTTCTTCAACACAATCAAAAAGTTAAGATTATGGACTAATTCTCATCACATAATTCTTTAACATGATTTCGTTAATTTTGTTTACTCTTACATATAAAATCTTAAATATTGCAGTTTCTTTTATTCAGAATATTTAGTATGAAGCCTAGAAAGAATATACCTCTTCCAGAGGTTTCAATTTTGACAAGAAATCCAAATTCTTCTTTACATGGATTGTCATAAACCTTGGCATAGTAATGCAACTAAGTTAGAAATCCATATAATCAGGGACATGCTTACAGAGTGAGATAGTGCATTGGCACCTTAAATGAGCTTCCAACATAATTTCAGGTAAGCTTGTGATGCTATATGTGTTCTGAAGCCCCAAAACAATCCAACTTCACCAATCAATTAGTTCTAGTTTGATCAATTATATAAAGCATTTAAATTGTGAAAAAAAAAAAAAAAAATTAACACCATAAATTCTTTTCAATTTAGTCATTGCTCTTAAATAATCAATTTTCCAACTAAAATAATGTTCTCCCAGTTTTGCTCTTTACTCCATAAGAAAATAAAACGTTCAAATTAGCCATGTATCGCTTTGCCTGAGCAAGCACTAGAAAAGCATTTTTCACTTCAGCGGAAATGCTTCTTCGTGGCAAACCTCCTAAAAGGTTTAAATGAGCATTAGAATCCTATTATCTTCAAAATTTAACGTCTTATATAAATAATCAAGACCTTGGACATAAGTGACTATTAGTACGACTCTTCCTGTGTTAGTCATGTAGCTACTGCGAATATGGGGGGGAGGCTGCACTGGGCTTCAGCCCAGTACAGCTTGCCCCATGTTCTATTTTCCTTTGTAACTTTTTTAGCCTAAATTTAGAATTAGCCCACTATCCACCCTCATTAATATTTGCCCACTTCCAGATTAATTTCTTAAATGGAACAAATTTTTGAATTTGGCCACTTTCAAATCTTTTGCTCAAAATAATAGAATTTCTTTCAAAATTTAAAGTAGTAAGTGAAAGGCAAAGAACAAACTTATTTTTACTGTAATAGTCCAAAGAAATAAAACCCAAATGAGAGGATAGAATTAGATTAATTGATGTTTTAACCTCTCCACATCAGAAAGTGTATCCTTGTTAGTAGGTTTTTGAGCAATAAAATTCTCTAGTAAAACTAACCATACATATAAAATATGGCGAGGGGAAAAAAACCATGAAAAACTTAAAAGTAATTAAAATTCAATTTTATGTGTGTTTCATTAATTAATTAATTATACTTATAAGTTAAAAATACTTATTAACCATGAAATAGATATTATTAAAATAGGTATCTTGCTTTATATTTAACTTTATCAGTAGAAATAAATAATATTTCTTAAAAAATTAATTATATATTTATAAATGAATATTATTAAAAGCATACTATTGAAGTGAATCAAACATAAATTTGACAAGAAAAGCTACGAAAATCTAATAGGACATCTTAAGGATTGATATGTTGATACTTATTTGCGTCATGTGTATCATGAGTTTAACCTTTTAAACTAGATTTGGTGTGGCTCTACATCTCACATGGTGTTAGTTCATTGATTTTTTTATTTTTTTAAAATTTCAGCCTACCTCAATGTCTTTTCCCGTGGCTCCGCCCTTGACTGCGAAGCAATATGACAATCAAGCACTTACTTTCCAAGGTGATGGGCGCAAGCTGAGTTGTGTTGACAAGGGGTAAAGGATTTGCAATCGGCCATTCTTGTGGCTAATGCTTTGGTTAAATTATGGTTGGATGGTAATGCTTTGTTAAGAAAGTAAATCGAAGGCAGAAACGGGAAGTGTGACCAACAGAAAGATAGGTCGAATGCTGTTGAAAAACATGATGAACAGCCTTCGAAATCGAAAGATGATGAATATTTCCCGACACATGCAAAAAAATTCGATAGCTATGATTTTGGGGCTCCAATAACGCCAAAAACCAGGCTCAGCTTAAACCAATCAACCACCACAAAGAAGATGACCCACAACCTTCAAACTCTTCTCTCTTTGGTTGCTATCGATTTGCCCACTTATGACACGAAGGGTGAAGGTGTTTGCAGCCACAAAGGCGGAGCCATAAAGGCTGAAGAAGAAGGAGAAGATGACAACTCAAGCTCCAAGCTGGAAGCACAAAGCGACCGTGTCTCTCTCTCNTGGTTGCTATCGATTTGCCCACTTATGACACGAAGGGTGAAGGTGTTTGCAGCCACAAAGGCGGAGCCATAAAGGCTGAAGAAGAAGGAGAAGATGACAACTCAAGCTCCAAGCTGGAAGCACAAAGCGACCGTGTCTCTCTCTCTCACTCCTTGGCAAAGCACCAATCCACTTGACCAAACCAAGACCAAGAGAATATATAGGATCACTTTAGGGCATAGTATTGGGCCGACCCAACAAGGAACAAAGAGTGGGCCAAACGAGCCATCCATAAAGTGAGAAACCGGGCCATGAGCAACTCTAATTAATTGGACTGCTTCCAATGGCCCCAAATAGTTATAGGGTCGGGTCATCAATCTTAGTTGTCGATATAACAATTATCCAACATCGATTTTACATCATCGTTCGAAATTATTGAGTATCAAAAAACCCAACACTACTTATTTGCAAGGGGCCCCATCCTGCTAAGGACTACCCAAAATGGGAAAAACTAACTGCAATTATGCTGGAAGAGCAGTGAGGTGAGGACACCGAGGAATTAGTGCTAGCTCGGGTGAATTCGCTACAGACTATTGTAGAGTACGGGATGCAGGCTTAACTACTGCGTTGTAGGAATTCGATGGGAAAGGAACCTGAATGCATCAACAAACTACGGTGATTGCAGGACGCGGAATGTTCCAGAACTTGTGAGAATTCGGGACGTAGAGTGTTCCAAACTATGAGGAACGTTGACAGTTCCATGGAAAATTTGTGCGAGGATGTAGGAAAGCGGGTTGGACTGATCACCTAACATTCAAGTACCAAACGAAGGTGAAGCCAAGGAAACTGCGAGAATTTCTTTGATGTGTTGGGCAGAATGCAAAGGCATTTTGTGTGTCTCGACGAGGATGTCGAGTTTTTCTGGTGGGAAAGGTTTGTGAGGTCCCTTATCAAGAAAATGACAATAGCACGGGTGATAACTTGATCGATGCCATGTCTTGGTCGAAGGAGAGCAGGATGTCTGGACAATGCACAGATTTACAGTTCCGTCATACTCTTCTAGAGACTTTGTTTTATATAGTAAATTGTGTGACATAAAAGGCTAAGGAATTAGAAGAGCTTGTGAAGATTTGTCTTGATAATGCATTACCACAGTGACTTTACTCACAGATACAGCCATCCCTTTTTTAGGTAACCTTTTACCTATTTAATTTTCGGATTAAGTTATTTGACTGCAAAATGGGATTTAAAAAAAAAAAAAATTGTTCGACTTTTTTTCAGTTTCTTGATTTACATGCTGAGCAAATTTTGTCAATTTAATGCTCAGAGATTAGTTTTCTTATTTAATCTGGAATTTAGTGTATTAAAGAATAAGTAGTCTTCTTGCATAAACAAAGTTTAACTGAAACAAAGTCGAACAATTAAACAAAGTTTAATATTGGCATAATATTTTCCGTGTCTTTTATTACTGTGTCTTATTTAATATCTTGCTTAGCCTTTTACTACTCTTGCGTTTGGTATGGTACATTCATGCAAGTGTCCATGTGGTAAACAATCCATCCCCATTTCAATAATATGCGATTGTACCCACGTAATTGAGCTTTACAGAAGTATTTCCACACAAACTACTTTTGGGGGCCTAACGCAGTTGCTATGATCAGATATGCAGTTGTTGAAGTGTTGTTTGCTGTCAGGTAGATGCATAAAATCACCCATCGTTTATGTTTCTTTTGTGAATCTTTATGTCACCTTTAATTATTTAATTATCGATTTTGAAATATACTTATTTTGAAATGACCCAGTGTGTCTAATTTCATTTTCTCTTGTGAATATACTCATTTTGAAATGAACCAGTGTCTAATTTCTTTCTCTTGACGTTTTTTCAGGTGGTTTATAATTATTAACAATGCCATAACATTTCTAGTAGGATGGATTACAACAAAATTGTTAAAATCGAAGCTACATCTAGAAAGCCTCATTATCACCATGTGTGCATCAGGTACTCATTAATTGTAGCAGCATTTTTCAGAAATCAAATTCTGCTTTGTTTATAAACGGCTTTAGTTGGTGACATTAGACATTTGCAAGCTAAGGACGATGGCATTTCTAGGAGCAAGAAGCGGAAGTCATTATCTAATCCAAAGGACGTCAGTGAGGCTTTAAGTAACCAAAATTACTCTTCTCAAATCTTCAAACCATACAAACTCAAAATTACTGTTAGCTCAAAATGATGATCAGCTGGTGCAACCAAGAATGATGTTACGTAGTTCGGTTACTTCAAGGTTTTGGGCAAGGGAGTTTTGTTTGAAAATCAACTGGTGGTTTTTCTTTTTGGAAATGTATTTGGATTTTTAGGCATTTCAGAATTTTGGATCTGGATTTTGTATGAATATTGTTATATTTTGAAGTTCAATTGATAATGATTATTGGAGTTGTTTGATATTGTTATCTTCTATCATGATTGATTTGTGTAAATCGTTGTACAAATAACAAAAAATGCAAAATTCTTTCTAAAAAAATGTAAAATGACCCAAGACAACGGTAAAAAAAATGTTGCAAACAATGAGGATATAGACAGACATTAGGCAAAAAATGTTGCAAAAATGTTATTAGTAATGTTCAAAAAATGCTGCAAAAAGGTTATTAACAATGTTCAAAAAATGTTTCTGTATCCTTCTACTCTACGGCAACATCGAGGTTTGCAACATACGTCCGAACGTTGTAAAATGCCTTCAGTAATATTTTTTGAACGTTGCAAAAGGCTATTTTCTCGAATTGGGTTTCCATGTCAAATCTTGTATTCTTGTGCATTTCTTTTCACCTTGTCATATTTTTTTAATTTAATATTCAGAATAAGCGACATAAATTCTATCACCAAATTATTGCAAATTGGCCTATTCATAACAAAAATGAATCACTGTCAACGAAATTTGGCCAATCACAATATCTTATAATAAGGACGATGCGCCTTTTGATATTTGAACATGAAACTTTGTTCCAACTTCCTGGAATGTGTTGTAGTAAATTTTATTCAGTCATGAAAATTTTGGAAGTGTATAAAGATCAAGAGCGCATCGCATCCATAAATTTTCATTCATATACTTATATAACATAATAATTCTATATTTATTATTAAAAATCTTATTTTATATCATCTACCGTATTATTATTATTTATTTATCATAATTCTATAATCTTCCATGCACATAACTCTATATTTATTCAATAACTTCATTAACTTTTTGTCTTTCATTTTTGGCTTAGGCAGCTAACTTGTATGAGCCTACAAGTTCGAACTCGGAAGTTGGAACTCATCTTGACTTGCCTTCTTGGGGGGCTAGTCCACAACCCGGCTATAATAAGTCATGTTGGCTCACAAGTCGAATTTTCTCATGTTCATCAACTCGAACCTCATTCT
>CAIGRN010050890.1:930-12655 GCA_903798345.1 Fraxinus anomala
TTTTTTTTTTTTTTTTTTTTTTTTTTTTTTTTTTTGCTGAGATATTTGGTCATCTCTAGTAGTTGCTTTTACATTCAACAGGGCATATTGTATTTATATTGAATTAAGTCCTTGTTTGAATCCCTTTTTGTAAGATAATGTATTTCGGAATATTGAGTTTTTGGAGAATGTGTGGTTAAAAAATAATGAAATTTTTTCTATTTATGTGTAAAATTATTTTATGAAAGAATTTGTGTTTATTTTATGAAAGAATTTGTTTTTGAATATGAGTTTTGAAAAAATGAGCTTTTTTGGAAAAAAAAAAAAGGCATATTAAAATCAAACTTTTGTTGAAACGATACATTTAGTAGGTTTCACAATTTTTATCTATTTATCTATCACTTATTTATATCCATTTATGATTTCAACAACTTATAATTTCTCTAAAACGAGCATTAAATTGCAATTATGCATTAAGTCTTTACTAAATTTTAATCACGGCAAACAAAAACTCTCTCAACAATTTTTAATTGAGCGATACTACAGTCGAGAACTACGTTTTTTTCATTTTTCTTTTTATTTTACAAGTCAATTATTGCAGCTTGTCACTCCATTGCTTATGTTTAAAAAATAAAGGATTTCCCGTATTTAGAGGGGCAACTTTTCTCTTCACTGAATATAAACTATGGAGCAAAAAAATATGCAGAAGCTTATTTCTCTCCAGTCTGACTGGAGTGCTAAAAGTGATTGTCAAACTCTTTCAGATTAACAATTTTTTTAACCTAAGTGCAGCAAGTCTAGAGGGAGAGTCGTACCTCAGATTTTTGAGCCTGGGTTGAACTTTAGAAATTGAGTCTCCAGAAGCCTCGTTTTTTTTTTTAACATTCATAAGAGTTTTACAAACTATATTTGTTAAACTTAAAAATCAACAAATAAATGGTAAAGAAAATGTCATATTTAAAATATTTATATTATAAACAGATAACAAAGTGAAAATGTTCCAAACGATCACTTAAATACTTCTTAGCTGCAATTTTAGAAGCAAAAATATCAATCGAATTTGTATAATCTAGTTCAATATTTTCCAATCCATTCAATCTTTCATGTGGTATAATTGATTGGAAATAAATTTTGATCAATTTCAACATGAAAAAACTTCTTTCTACAACTGTAATCGACATGGTTAGCAAAATATTGTTAGCAATATAATTTTATTCAAACAATGTAGTAACACATCAATTGCTCTGTTTTGTTTTTATTGATAAATAGCACCTCAAGACCGTTAACTCCGAACATAAATCATAGTTTCATATTCACATATAAATATGAAAGTGTTGAAGTATGTGACTCATATCGAGTGGAATACATATATACGAAGAAATTAGACCGATGTCGGAGTGGAGCGAAGTGGAGAGCATCAAATGAAATGTGGATGATATGATTATTGCAAGGAGTACGAGTGAGGCCAACAAGTTGAAGACTTTATTGAGTTGAGAATTTGACTTGAAGAATTTGGATGTGTTGGTAATTTGAGGATGTGATATGGCACAATATGAAATATAGATCGCACAATTAAATAAGCAAGAGCAAGATTAAAAAGAAAAGCAAAAAAGAAGAAGAGATTGACAGAAAAATCGAATATTTATTATTGACAACCAATGGAGAGAAAATACAACTTCTGCAATGATGTACTGTCAAAATTAAATGAAGAGTCTACTATTTACAAGAGAGATGTTCAAATTCTAGAAGTAATCTAAAAATGGAAATTAAGTCAAAATCGCGTAAAATCGAAAAATAAGGAAAGAAATCCGCGGCCAACTTAGCGACAGGCAGGCGAGAGACTTACTATTCCAATTTTTCTCTTCTCGCTCGAGCGAAACTTCACCGTCAATCCGCATTTTTCCTTCTTGGACCCTATTTTGATATCTTCAAGCCCAATACTCCATAACGTGAAACTCTAGACCCAATTTGGACTAGATTTAGGTCACAAACCCAACAATCTCCACCTTGATACAAAGTTTCGGTGCAACAAACAAAACTCCAAAATTTCTCCACCTGAAAAAATAAGTCCGACTGCAACAAAAAACACTGAACTCTTCAACCTGAATCAAATCTCTCCAACACTCAAAAATACTCTTCCTCTTCCACCATATCCAAACACGGATACAAATGAACCCAACCCCCGGGTTCCCAAAATTCACAACGAATTTAAAATTTACCATACAGGGTAGAAGCACACACTGTAGCAGAATCACTAAATGCCTTAACTGAAAGCTTTAGGCTAGACTCGTCACCTTCAACAATTTCAAAACCATACACATCCAGATCAGTATCTCCGTACCTATTTCCAGTAGGTCTCCCCTACCCGTTGAATACAATGGAACCGCAGACTGTGGTGGCAAAGCAAAATTATCCATATCCCCAACCTCTACAGAGTAGTATTCTCCAAAATAGACCCAGAGCCAACTCCTAACGGTACTATACCAAACTGTATATCCACAACGATACCAAAACTGTGCTGATGTCTATTCACTGATTCTGCCCAACCTTGCAAGATGTATAAATGGGACTTTCTTCGCTCTTCCAATACAATACAAACACATTTTCGAACCTTCAACACTCCACCTGCTCTAGAGAACGTATACCCTCTCAAATCCAGGGTACTCAACGAGATGATGTTCCTCTTCAAGTTTGGAACATGTCGAACCTGGCCAAGTGTTCTGATTGTTCCATCTGCCAACTTCAATCTGACTCTTTCAATACCAGCTACACGACAAGATTCGTTGTTTCCCATAACAATGACGTTGTGTATCACTGTTTTATACATTTCAAACAAATTCCGATTGGGACTCATATGAAATGCAGAAGCTGTATCCAAAATTCTCTTTTCGTCGACTTGGATTCCACATCAGAAATTGTAAAAAGATCCTCATCACTTACAAAGTTCTCTGCGATGTCTACTTCAACTAAAGTCTATGATTGTTTCTCTCGAGTTGTAGGTGAATTATCTTTACCCTGAAACTTCTCGCAACCCCTCTTGATGTGTCATTTCTTCTTGCAGTAAAAGCATACCCTATTGCTGAAATCTACCATCGACTTGCCCCTTCGCTGATCACCATAAACCACAAGAGCTTCCTTATCTCTAGAACCAGCTCCAACCAAATGCTTCATCTTCTCTTTTGAGAATAAGGCATCATACATGTCTTCAATGTTGAGTATGCACAACTGTATAAAATCGTGTCCTTAAACGACGAAAACGAACCAGACAGTGAATACAACAGGATTAAGGTTAAGTCATCTTCATCATATTTTACCTCTAATATCTCTAGATCAGCGACAATCACCTTAAACACAGCTAGATGATCTTCCAATCATCCGCTTTCTACCATGCGTTGAGAATAAAACCTCTACTTCAGATGCAATTTGATGGTCAGACTTTTGGTCATGCAAATTGCTCCATTTANACCATGCGATGAGAATAAATCATCTGCTTCAGATGTAATTTGATGGTCAGACTTTTGGTCATGCACAATTGCTCCAATTTCAACCACAATGCAGCTAATGGCTTCTCCTTCAAGACGTCCTGAAGAATGTTATTCGATAGATGAAGATGAATCTGCGATGGTGCCTTGCGATCCTTCCGTTGCTTTTTCTTTGTTGTCCAAGTTATGGGCATCCTATCAAATCACAATAAAGTATCATCCAAATCCATCTGCGTCAATACAACTCTCATCTTCACTTGCCACAAAGAAAATCTTATATTACGATCCAATAACAGAATATCATATTTCATAGTAGCCATCGATAACAAAACATCTCAAACAATGAAATCCTTGCTTTGCGGAACTGCTGAACCTTGGCTCTGATACCACTTATTAGGAATTCGAGGAGTCGATATGGCGTGATATGAAAGATAGATCATACAAACTAATAAACAAGAACAACATTTAAAAGAAAGTAAAAAAGAAATGAAATAGGCGGATGAATCGAATATTTTATTAATGGCAACCAATGGAGAGAAAATACAACTTCTGTCTTTTGTTCCTTATTTAAACTGAATGAAGAGTCTATTATTTATAGGAGACATGTTCAAACCTTAGAATTAACCTAAAATATGGAAATTAGGTTAAAATTCGCTTAAAATCGAAAAAAAAAGGAAACAAATCTGAGGCCCGTCGCTAGAGCGACAGTTCAGCGACAGGTGGACGACAAACTTCCTGCTTGGACTCTATTTTGATATCTTCAATTCCAATACTCCACAACACGAAGTCCTAGACTCAATTTGGACCGGATTTAGATCACAAAATCCAACAACTACAACTCACACAACTCTCTCAAAAAGTACTTTAGATATGTGGAAGTCAATAGTTTCTTGAGAGCAATTAGCGCCATAGTAAAATGTTTTAGCAACCATTATAAATGTTTGCTTGACATTCTTATTGACAACAATGGATTCACAGACAACCAACTCCACAAGCGCCTGCATGTCCCGTTCAGTTTCCCTGCTGCATTTCATGATAATATTTTCTGCACTGCAATCATCTACTCCCAGTACCTATTCATCACATAACACATGAGAATTGAATTAAGGAAAAAAAAAACATTTGAAAAATTACACGACTTATTTTATCAGTTGTCCTATAAGATTCACCTTTTGATTTTGATACCACTGAAGTTGTTGACAAACTTTGTTGGTGCGCTTGGAGAGATGCTGGTATTCGGGATGCAATATTGACTCTTCGGATACAATATGACCTGCACAAATGTTTATTATGTTTACAAAGAGCTCTGCTCCTTCGTCGCACTTGACTCCTCTATTTAGTTTCAATAGCCATGCTCCCAACTGTCTTATACAAAAATTACAAAAGATGTTACAATTAACTTAGTCTTTCTTTTTTTACATGTAAGAATGAAACAATGGGGAAATAATGTGAACTCACAGCATTATGTAATTGGTGGCTGATGTCTCTTCCAAGGATCCACCATGCATCCGTCGAGGCTTGATCTAGGGTTTTCAATAATATATTGAGAATTCTATCTCCAGTGTTACTGCTGCCAGAAAATAAATATAAAAAATATAATCTATATATGTCCAAGATTTCGTTATTAGATAGACAGACTGGTAAAAAAAACATGATTATCTACATGATTTCAGAAAAATGCTTAATATGTGAGACTGTAAACAAATAAATTTTTGGCCAATTTACCTTTTTGTTTTGGTATGGCCATTGATGTTATTTCTGAAGTTCGCTAAAAAGGCAATCCTTTCCTCCGAAGATGTAGTTTCGTGATTGAAATAAGATACAATTATCTTACAAATAATTTGTGATTTAGCCCATGCAAGTCTCACATTTGACCTCTCTGGCTCAAATATGCTTGCAGCAGCCAAAAAATAGGCACGAAGAAGGTACTTTCTTGTTATCCCGAGCTCTTGCAAATTGTCATTTGCATACCATCTGTGCAATGAATTAAAGAAAGGGATTAATGAATATAGTATAGTTAAATGACTTGAAAATATTGATTGGTTATATATACTTACTCTTCGAATTCATTCCATTCAGTTTCATGTTGTGACTGGCATCTATTGTAATCTGATTTTGCAAGATCAAGATAGACATTGCTACTGATATCTGGCATCCTACAAAGAATAATAGAAGAATGTATAAATTAATTTGCAGTATTCATTTCAAGAATAAAATAGCTAGAATGTTAATTATATAATTATTATAAGTTGACATAAAAATTGATAAAATTTCACTTCAAAGCTTTACATAATTCATAAAGTAAATTGCTATTTAAAAAAAAAAAGAGGTTGGATATAAACATATTTATTCTAAGAAATAGCTAATTCAATAAATATATAGTAATCTAAGGAAAAGTGAAAATTAGGCCCCGTAATTATTATTTTTTCGCGGATTGAAATTTGGAGCCTGTGTGGCAAGGTTTATAAATACTTGCTAAAAGTTAAACCACTTGTTTATCCACTTATTCCGTGAGCCCAATAAATAATATATATTTATGCACTACTCAATTCTGTTTGTTTATGGTTCAGGGGATGAGTGAGAGAAGCATATACCTGTACAAAGTCTTGCCAATCCATACATCAGTTTCGCCACCGTATTGCTCTATGTAGAATCTAGCCTCCACCCGAGGTAAATCAGCATACCACGGTAATTCAAGCCCTTTGGTTATCTGCATAGTTTTATAGCAAACATATAATTACATTTTGACACGGCCAGAACGTAAAGTGTAATTTATTTTTAAAATTTTAAAATGAAGTTAAATTTTTAGTGATGTTTATATAGAAATTAGTTCGGTACCTCATCATAAAGTCCATCAGATATTACCCATTTATCTACGAGTTGATGAGATGCCAACTTTTCTTGTAAAAAGGAGTAGGAGAATTTCTTGGCTTCTTCAAGAATTGTTTCTCCAGGGAATTGAACTTGAGAAGCCCGGTAGAGATTGAATATTGGAGTTGCAGATTCAATCATTTGACCACCAAAGCAAGAAAACTTATTGTCGTTCTTGAAGTGTGTGAAAACATCTGAAAAAAATAGACACTCAGTTAATATTACTTGATTTTTCATCCATTTGAGATCAGGTCCAGTTCTCCTCTTAAGAAATAACTCTAGTTTCTGCTTTGATAATTAATGTTTTTCAATTTACAGAAAAGGAAAAATGAGAGATGGGTGCGCCTAATCCTACCGGGGTTAACACTAAATCCATGCAACCTTAGAAGCCTGAAACCCATGGATGTATCATCGATATCACAAAATTCAGAATATCTTGCACTGAAAATTCCTTCTTCGGTCCAAAATCTATAAGAGCAAATTCCATAATCAGTTGCCACAGAGATGCAAGATAATGATGTAGTTAAGCCCATGTTTGACAATCATTAAAACAAAACTATTTTTTTCCTCGAACTCATTTTCATTAACACATTCTCAAGATAAAATATTTTGTACGTAAACCCAAAAAAATTTCTTACGTTTTTAACCACACATTCTTCAAAAAATCACAATTCCAAAATTCATTTTAATGATTGTCAAATAGGGGCTAAGTATCTTTGTTTTCTTATTTTGTTTTTTTACCTGTAGACATAACTTAAAAGGTCAGTAATTTGTGGCTCGAAAAAGCGGGAAATACCCAGGCGTTGTAGTCGATCAACAGCCCAAAGTCGTGGGAATAAATCAGCTGGATATGAATGTGGCGCTGAAGAATGAAAAATTACGTGAGAGAAAAAATAAAAATAATTTTTCTATTAACTCGTCAAACTAGAGTGATTTTAAGGTAACCTAAATTCAGGTAAGTAAAAACTGAATTCTTATTTTTACCTCCTCCATTATATGTTTTCACAATATCATCCAAGTATCTGAAACAGTTGTCATCTTTAGTCTCCATCAGTGCAAAGGCCGTGGAGGATGGAGAAGTTAAGAACGAACCCAGTGGAGTTTTCAGCTTCAAGAGCTTTTTCCAGTCCAAATCTTGTAATCCTTCCAAGCTAAATAGAAGAGATGTTCGTACTGTGTGAATCAGGTCTTTAGGTATCCTGTAAAATTAATAGGCCATATTGTTATGCACAAAATCATATATTCAGAGAAAAAAACTAAATAAATAGGACCTGTCTTTTATTTCCTCTAATATATCTTGTTTAGCAAAAGACGAGTATTCTTGCGGCATAAATCTCAACATAGTACCAACTCAAAGCTATTACCTTTTCATTTTCCGATCTCTTGCGGCATAAATCTCATTTAAGACAGGAGCATCATAAGGAATATTGTCAATGCCTAAGTTTTGGGCTCTTTCAAGAAGAGCAGGAAGTACAATTTCAAATCCACAGGTCATGTTTTCTTCCTCTGCTGTTTCAAGCTTGTGTATATTTTCTTTGATAAATGTTATCCCTGAAATAATATTAAGTCATTCATTAGCCGAATGTCCCAAATCCAAGAAGTTTGCGTTACAATTTTATTTTATTTATTTATTTATTTTTGTAACTCCTTGAATAATTAGTACCTTTTTCAATTTTTTCGGGATGAAGGTTCCATGATCTCAGTGCAACTACACATGCTAGTGTATTGACTAGCCGATCATATGCTAAGAAAAAATGTTCATCACCCCAAGAGCCATCTGAGAGTTGATTTTCGGCAATCCATTGAAGACTTGATGGGAATTGAGGAAGATCAAGTCCTTGGAGATTTCTAACAAGAGCAATCCATGCCGTGTCATATGGTGAAAGGCTTGTTCGTCCTTCTCCCATAGTGTCCAACATCTCCTTAATGTAATCAATGTCCCCCTTTGCCACGCTTACCTTATGAAATCATATAATTATGTTACTACACTCATACTGATGAATAATCAGGTGGCATCGACAGCCAAAATAGTAATAGCACGAAACTTCTTTTAGATTGGGTAGTTCGATGAGATATAAGAGAGTAAAAATTTTGGGTTTCAAGTTTTATCGTCACTCTTTTATATGAGTCCTTCACATGTTGAAGACTAAAGAGTACTGGTAGTAGCACCCAATGACGAAAGAAAAATTTAATGATGAGTTAGAATTGAAATTTTTTTTTCTCACCTCTAAGGCTTCCCTATTCTTCGGGACATCCATTTCTTGTAGTGGTAACAAATTTACATTGTCTGTGATTAAAAAGAAAAAAGAAAAAAACGTGGTTATTGAAGTAGATACTTGACGGATGTTGTTTTGTACAATTGTTCCATTCAAATAAAAACATACCGCGATGGACTACTTGCAGAATGCGTTTTGGTTTGACACGGTAACTATTCAGTGGCAAATCTTCATTCCCAAGCAGTGAAAGTCCTACAAAATATGTTTTGCTGTTAATTCGATTACTCGAGTCATCTTAACTCGCGCCCATATTAAAAATTTTAAGCTTGAATGATCAAAGAAACTATAAGGTTTGCTTCATTTTTCCTTATCCTCGAGTGGTGTAGAGGCTAAAGATAAAGATTAAATAAATTCTTTAATACAAACAATTTGATGTAACAGCTGGTGTCTATGAAAACGAAATGTGCCGGTTTTGTTGAAGGAAAAATTAAAGTAAATAAATGTGTAATCTCTCTAAGGCGCAATCAAAGTAACGTGATCAAATCTTGCTGCTACTCATTTATGAAAAAATAAGAATAATAATAATAAATAAATAAATAATAGCGAGAGTGAAATTAGAAGATTTTATAAATTTTATTTATAATTACAAAGAGAATGATTCTTTTTATATTGTCAAGAACCTGAAACATTTTCTATATCTACAACAATACATCCCAGTAAGAATTAGGGAAATAAATAATCAAGAACTTACCAGTTAAAATTTCGTTAGAAGGGCCTAGCTTTTTTACAGAAAATGGTGTTTTGTGAGGAATTGGCGGAAAAAAACGAAGCTGCGAAGTGAGCAAAGCCTTCATTTTATGAGTTAGAAAGAGTAAAAGAAAAATGTAGATACAATTCAATGATATATTTGGGTTCCAATCCATTATATTTATAGGCAATATACATGCTGAAAGCCTCCAAAGTATACTTATTCTACTTATGTATAAAAGTAAACGCTCAAAGACGTGAGAATTTGAGCTAAATCTAAAAAGAGTTACAATAGAGATACCAAATGCGGTAAATGGCACTTTTGCAACGGTAAATCTACGTTGTAAATAGTGTTTTAGTTGGATTATCGTGAAAAAGTATGTTTTTTTATGACTACACCCTTGCATTGGTCTTAAATAATTAACTATTTCATGACAATTCCAAATCCCATCATAAATAAAAATACTAGAAAATTGGAAATAGCTAGTTTGAAGATGGGTTTTTAGAATTTGGTAACTAACACTAAGAAAATTCATTTCCCCAAAAAAGTAATGTCCTTCCACCCGTGCTAAAAAATCCTCGGTCGTCATTTATGATCTCGTAGGAGTCCTTTCTTTAGAATAAGGCAAGCTGTGTAATAAGCACGGGCTAAAATAGTCAGGAAGTCACTGATGCATAAAGCTATTTGTACCCTAGTGAAGCTAGTCGATCTGTGACAAACAAGCGCATGAGGGAGCATAATATAACAGGTAGTGACAAGGTGCTTGTTTGGTAAAGCTTATTTTTTTAAAAGCTGGTCAAATATAAATTAAATTCACATATTTTGTAGAACTTTACACATTCTGTAGGCTCCACAGCTTATCAATACTTAAAGGCACTGCAAAACAAGCACAAAATTCCTTGAACATAGAGCTCATTTGAGAGAGAATTTTTGAAAATTATTTTCAATCACACATTTTATGAGACATATAACTTTTTTCTATTTTTAATCATACATTTTTCAAAAAATCAATTTTACTTCGAAAGATCTCTCCCAAACAAGCTCTAAAAACCTACAGGACTACCTACTTTGAGATGATAGGTTTGATACTGGAGTGTGGCTCATGAAGTTATCTAGAAGATCGCTAATTTTTATTTTTTTTAAATCAGCAACACCGTATATATCATCTATACACACACAAAGAAAACATCGCTCCACTGCAATTTAAGAACAATTAAGGTGCAAATGTTACTAACTTTTTTTTTTCTTTGAGGGTTATTTATTATGGACGTTATTTCAACTCTAATATCATGTTAAAATAATCATCACAAATTATGAATATTAATTTGCTAAGAATTGAGGTGACTCTAGGTATAGTGTCAATATTACTTGAATCAAAAATATCTGCAAGACCAAAGTCGCAATTTGTACCGATTAAATAAATTGTTGAAATTCTAAATAAAAATATGACAAAAAGTAACCTTTTTGTATTTTTAATTAAAAAAAAAAAGATGTACAAAACAAGAAAGAAATTATAGTCGAGGCAGTTGAAAACAACACAAAGACTATTGATTAGATAAATAGTGGAAAAGACATGATCAATCCTTGAACCCTTAACCTGAAATAATACTCATTTACAAACCACCACAAATATAATTCGTGACAAGACTTTGATAAAATGTGTGGATAATAAATACCTAAAAATTATACTATTTGTAGATAAAATGGAGTTTGACTACCTTATAATCAATTATACACTTGGCCAAAGATACGCCATATATAGTAGGAAAAATATAACGATTTGACTATGCCCATATAGTAGGAGAAATGGAGTCACCGTTTGAAATCAACTGCCCAACTCATTCCAATTTTAGTCAATGGAGTAAGCTGAACCACAATTTTAGGACAAATAACTTTCCGTAAGCAAAACAGCATTAGGATTTTTCAGGAGCATTACATGATTTAATGGAAGGATCGTGTTATGTGTACATAGCATGATCCATAAGGGATCACATAATCAATAGGTGGCGACTCCCTATTGGGGGAGCGACGTGGGCCCCGATGCTCTCCCCAATAGGGGGCCGCCACCTATTGATTATATACACCTCCCACGTCGCTCCCCCCAATAGGGAGCCGCCACTTATTGATTATGTACACATCTATGTACATTATTATGTACATAGAGAATAATCCTTAATGGAAAGTTTCGTTACATGAAATTCTTTACATAATAAAATTTAGGTATAATTACAGCAAAAATTTCAAACATTTGAAATATTAGCAGATTTTTTGAAAACTTTTGATTTGTTGTAGCCGTTACACCTAATATTTTTATATATTGCAAATGAAACTTTTTGGACAGTTTCCATCCATAATTCTATCGATTGACCAAATATTTAACTATGATCATTTGTTTTATTTTGATTGAGAACTTTCAAAGTTAATTATGT
>CAIGRN010050893.1:0-32178 GCA_903798345.1 Fraxinus anomala
TATCGAGCGCCCTCACAATCAAATTTGCTCAAAACCTTAAAATTGTTCGAGTCGCCCGTATATAGAGGCACTTAAGATATCGATGCATCATTAAAGAATATTTTTCTTTAATGTCTTAGCCGTCGCAATTTCTACTCATGCTACATTCACATATTTCCTAACATTTGTTGGAAAAATAATTTGTCACGTTTTTTTTTTTTTTTTTTNTCACGTTTTTTTTTTTTTTTTTTAAACAAAGTAGTTAATAAGGACGTATAAAATATTCTTCAAACAGAAAACTTGACTGTAGATAAATATCTTACACTTCACCCAAAAAAAATTGTGATGAAAACTTTAATTTCTTACTTTAGAAAGGTTAGAATTTTCCTAATTGAAGCCAAGCAAAGCATATTTTGAAAAGTATATTCTGCGAGGCTTTGAAAAGAGGAAAGGAAATTAGGTTACTTATTATATATATTCTTCTTTGTTTAAATCTTAAATTTTTTGTATTTTATTAGGAATGGCAAAAAAAAAAAAAAAAAAATCAATTCCATCCGATACCCGTGAGCCTCGCCCCATTTAGGGCGGGGATTATCCGTCTAGCTGGTTAGGGATGAGGTGGGGGTTATTTCTTCGAAACGGGTACTAGAAACATATTTACCACCCCATTTACCCGATTTGGCGAATAATTTCAAATTTAAGTTTTTTATTAAATAAAAATAAAACGTTTACGATCATTTTAAAAGAGAACATGAGTTGTTCTTAACAAATTGGAATAAAACACTAAAAGTAAAAATAAAAATATATAAAAAAATAAAAATAAANAAAAATTTCAAATTTAAGTTTTTTATTAAATAAAAATAAAACGTTTACGATCATTTTTAAAGAGAACATGAGTTGTTCTTAACAAATTGGAATAAAACACTAAAAGTAAAAATAAAAATATATAAAAAAATAAAAATAAATGGCTTTAATGGGGTATGAGGCGGGATAAAGTGACAAAAACACGTGACGTGACGAAGGTGGAAATGGCTAATATGTCCCATACCCGCCCCATTATTCCTAACTTTTATTAAAGACATACTAATAAATATATTATTAAAGACTGCGAATAAGCAAAACAATACGAAAATCGCCCAGGTTTGGTATGCTTAGTTATCATGTTTATTTTAGTTTGAGTAATGAAACGCATCAATTTGATATGAATATTGCTCGATGACTTGTTAATAACAGAGTAAATCGTTACAAGACGGTGCATGCATTTTTAGACATATATTTGTGTTTTTCTGTGAAATTTTTTTTATTAAAACTATAATTAAATGAGTCGCTTAATTACATATCTTTAATTGAATCTATCAAATTGCGTCACTTAAACTGATGATACAGTACCAATGATGCTAGATAGCGTTATTCGAATATAAATTATGTATTTTCAAAATTTTAATCACATAAAAATGGTTAATCATTCAAAAAGATAATTCCATTTTCCATTGAACCCATCACTAGACAAGGGGGAAATGAAAATTTGGATTTTCCACCTCCTTTCTACCCCACCCAAATATTATTGTTTGATTGGCCTTTCTATTGTGTTTACCATTCTTGAAAAATGAGGGATAATGTTTTGAGATTTGGACAAACTTGAACTTCCTTGTAAAGTAAAAAAGATGTTCATTAACATCTTTGTGGAGCATCAAGATTAGTAAGTTGTTTATTTTTCGTAACTTCCTATTCAATATCGTAAAATGATATTGTAGTGTTGATTTTAATGGAATAACTAATTTAAGTTCAAATAGAGGAGAAGTGCTATAACATGTTCGTATATTACATGAACTTATATCATATATAACTTTATTTCGATTTTGATAATTATTTTTAATTTTTGAATGCTACGATTTCATTATATAAATGTCACTGTGACATTTTCATCTTGTGAGAGTGAACATGTATATTCTCGAATTCTATAGATAGAAACTAACTTCTTAATCCACAAAATATGCATATTTCAATTGCTCTATGCTAGCTCAATACTATTTATTTATTTTTTGGTTTTTTGTCTTTTCTTGACAATTTTTTTTAATGGAAATTCAACTTCAAAATAAGTGGGCAATAGTTTACAATCAAACATGAACGACAAAGTAGAAATCACCCTTCTAAGTTGTTCAAATCCTTTTTCAATCTTATTGGGACAAAAATATGAAACAAAAACATTTAGGATTAGGGTTGTTAAGGCTTATTAGATAAGATTATTTTGACTAAAATTATGATGGAATTTTTGGCCCCACCTATAGGGCCGGCAAGTGGCGCCCCTGGTAGTACAGGGCCCAACACTGCTCATGATTATTATCTTTCAATCATGATTTGCAATGTGTTTGGTAGTAGGTAAAATGGCAATAAATTAATCATTATTAGGAAAGTTTTGCTACGTGTACATCAGGGGTGTACGACCCCCTCACAATAGGGGAAATTACGATTTTTTAGAATAAAAGCAAATTGTACATCATTTCTGTACATTATAGTGTACATCATCCTTGTTGGCAAGATGTGATTGGTAAAAAATATGTTTTTTTTTTTTAAATTGTCAAATGGTAGCTTGATACGTGAAGAAATGTATACTATGATGTACATAAGACATGATTGATTTTTTTTATTGGACGTGAATCCCCTATTTTGAGGGGGCTGTACACCAGGGTGTACATCATTGGTGTACAAATAGCAAAACCTATATTATGAATATTAAGACCTTATTTGTCATTCATTTTATTAAACATTGTTTGCTACAGTAAACAATATTCACTCAATAAAATATTTTACATACAAGCCAATAAAATTACTTTACTTTTCAATAACATATTTTTTCAAAAAATACTATTCAAAACTCTATTTTTTCTCCCAAAATAGGAGACAAACAAGAACTAAATGATATTAATTATAGAGACCGATGGGATTGTGTACGAGTCAATATCCAAGGTCACTTGACTACAAAGTAGGGCATATCAATATTCATAAATAATCAAGATTTTTATTTTGTGGATTGCTTATTAATTTTCTTGGTGTTTAAGCAAGGGATAATTTTAGGGAATGCTGTTGTTGAATTCAATCAGATGAATTCATATTCAAGAAGGGCTGCCTCATATTCTCAGGGTATGCTATTGTTGAATTCAATTAGATGAATTCATAATCAAGAAGGGCGGCTTCAAATTTACGACGTGTTTTATTGTACGTGAAACGAAAAACGAAGTATGAAATATTTGTTATATTACATTCGAGTGTATTAAAGGCTCATTTGACTATACTTTTTAAAAGTCAAAAGTTGTTTCTGAAATCAAGAATTTACTTTTGACAATGATTGAATAATTTTCTTGAAGTGTTTAGTTTGTGTTGAACAATAGAAGAATTTTTAGAGGAAGTTGGTTTAAAATAATTTTTCCATGTAACTCTTTTATAAAAAACAGAAGCTATGGTAAACGACTCTAAATATATTTTTAAAATCTATATGGATTGGGCCTTGTTTGGCAAGAGTTCAAAAATTTAATTTTAATAAAAGTCAAAGTTAACAATTCAATTTAATTATATATTTTATCAGACTGTAACTTTTAAGCCACACATTCAACTTTTATCAAAATTTACTAAAAATCTGGATATAACTATGCAGAATATGGACTATATATATGTATATATAGATTTTTGACCTCTCGATATATATATATAATCAAAAAATATTTTTGGTGATTTATTCAAGATTCTACACCAAGAGATAAAATTCAATTTATTTATTAGTTAAATTGGTAAGCATGACGAAAGCATTACATGTACGTGAATGTAATTCACAGTCTATGTTTATGATAGAAATAATCAAAACGAACGTGTAAAAGGAGAACGTTGTCAAAGAGTGCTACAATATAATAAGTGGCGAGCTCTTTGAAATATTAGAAAGCAAATCGCTCGAAAAAATCTCAAATAATGACATTCAAAAATATAATATTATTTCTTCATGAGAAAGTAACTTATCTTTATTCTCCATTAATGAGATAGATGGCCACGGAATGGAAGGTTTTGTATTCAAAAAGTTCTTGATAGGTTTAAAGGTGTAACTTGAGCCATGCTGACAGTTCGTTTGTTGAACAATTCATAGCATGACACCATTTCTCTTTTAGAAGTATATCTAGCTAGGCCCAAAACATTTTAAATTATTTGGCCCATACAATTCGTTTCGCCCAAGAGGTTATAGGACCAGGTTGGTCCAATTCTAAACAGTTATCAGACCGTACCGGTTCAGTTCAGTGGACTAAGGGCCAACCAAAAAATGCCCCCCCTTCAAATCGAATCACCACGAAGAGTCGTCAATGTTTCGATTCTAAAGTGGACCAAAACATTTTAAAAGGATTTGATTTATGTTTCGATGGTTAAAAACTACTTGAAATTAGAATGATTGTCATCCTATTTTAAAAAAATACTTAATTTACAACTTATATTATTTATTTAGGAATAATTGCAGCAACGATTCCTAACCTTTCACTTTTTGTAGACTTTATATTACCGTCACTTTGTGCCAATCACAGTCCCAAATCTTTCAAAAATTCGCACATGGAGTCCAAACGAATGGAAATCATCCATCTTGCCGTTAAGTTCACCAAAAAAAGTCAAAATTTGAACAAGTTTGACCAAATTAAAAATGACAAAATGGTACTTTACATTTTTCCACATTAATTTTCCATTTCACCCACCCACCCTTCTTCACTTTCCAGTTTCTTTACCGCGTTCGATCGAGGAAGCAATTTTCACTGCTTCCTAACAATTTCTTCACTACTACTCTTGATCTCGTTTCGGATCTAGATGGTGGTTCCATTTACCATGTTAATAACACGAATCAAATCCGATTTACTACTGCACCGACTACACCGGCATCGACAACTCCACCTACCACCACAACTATTCCTTCAACCCATTTACCACATTAACACAAATGAAAATCCCAAATTATTTTAAAACAGAGGAAACTGTCATCGTAGTTAAGGATGAGGGGGGAGCCGGGGGACCTCGAGAGTGTGATCGATGTCATTGAAGAAGATGAAGCTTTGGTTAGCACATTGAATTTTGAGGCCAACATAGTCAGCAAGAGGTATTGCTCGGGGATTTCCATCGAGCTTCCAAATTTTGTATATGTGAGATGGGGTTGTTTCCGACCAATGGCACGATGGAGAGCAACAACTAGACAAGGAAGGAGCAGTGATTTTGGGTTCGATTTTGGAGAGAGCAGCAACAATTGAGGCTGACGACAAGATGAATTTGGTTCGAATTTGATTTTCAGTTTGAGTTCCATTTGGTAGTGAAGAATATGGTGGTTGTGGGTTTGGTGGTGGTGGTGATAGCGATAGCGGCAACGACGACGATGTGTAATAGTGATTTCAATTTTGGGGTAGAGGTGGGCTTTAGATAGAAATATGGAAGATGATAACTATGGAGATGATGCTTTTTTCATTTCATTATTTTAATTATTTAATATGATAAAATTGTATAGTTACTATTTTGCTCTTTTAAAGTTGGTCAAAATCGATCAAATTTAGACTTTTTTGGTCGACTAAAAGGCAAGATTGATGGTTTTCATCCATTTGGACCGCATGTGCAAATTTATGATAGTTTGAGACTGATTGGTACAGAGTGAAAATTAAGGTAAAGTATATCGAAAAGTGAAAGGTTAATGATCGCCACTACAATTATCCCATTTATTTATACTTCAAAAATTTATTTACTGGTCAACTTCTATTTTTATTATAAACAATGATTTATGATATTATTTTTCTTATTTATTTCAAAATTAATGAATTTGCAAGTTTAAATTTTATGGTTGAACTTCATATTAATTTATGAATAATACTCTTTATCACCATCACGATAATGTTGTATGTGATATGCTATTAAATGATAAAGTCAATTATGTATGAATATTAGAATCACTTTATTAGTCTTATCATTTAGCCCTTGTTTGATTTTCATTTTTTTTTTCAAAATATATATTTTTTCTCTTATTTTTAACCACACATTTTTCAATAAAATAATATTACACTTTAAACCAAAATGTTTCCTTATTTTTTAATTACATATTTTTCATCAATATACTATTTCAAAATGCATTATTAAATTGTAATGGAACCTCCACTGCAATTTTCCCATTTTTTGAGGCCATAGTTTACTTTCTAATTTCTTGCTTAAAAAAACTTAGCCCCTGTTTGAACTACATTATTTTTTTCATTCTCATTCTTCTACTCATTTTTAACCACACATTTTCAATAAAATAACATTACACTCAAATATAAGATTTTTTATTTATTTTTTAACTACACACTCTTCATTAATCTACTATTGTAAAATGTATTTTATACAAAAAAATGGGGCTCAAATAGGCATTTAATGTGATATTATATAATCATTGGGATTTAGCTCGTGTTTGAATATCATTTTTATGAGAATAGAAATTTTGGAATAGTGATGGACGTGAGAATGTGCGGTGAAAAAGTGATGAAAAGTTTTAGATTTGTGTGTAATATTATTTTATTTAGAGAATGTGTGGTTGAAATGAAGAAAGAGAAAAAAATGAGAATGAGAATGAGAAAAAAAATGGGTGTCAAAATAATAAATTAGGAATTTGACGCAAATAGTGTTTGACACCCATTTTAATGGGTTGAAAATTTTTTGAATAGTGATTGATGGGAGAATGTGTGGTGGAAAAGTGATGAAAAATTTTAGATTTGTGTGTAATATTATTTTATTTAGAGAATGTGTGGTTGAAATGAAGAAAGAGAAAAAAATGAGAATGAGAATGAGAAAAAAAATGGGTGTCAAAATAATAAATTAGGAGTAATGTTATTTTATTTGTGTGTAATATTATTTTAATATCAGAATCACTTTATTGGTCACATTATATAATCATCGATGGTAACAAAGATTAATAACATTACTCCTAATTTATTATTTTATGTTTGTATTGACACAAATGTATTAGTACTTCAATGCTTATGTTTAAAATGTTTTAATTTAAGTGTTAGTTTTTCATATATTTACTTTTACATTTGTTTGGAAGATGTTCGTGAAAATCGTAGTTTGAAATCAAATCAAATCGAAAAAATGGTTTGATTTAAAAAAGGAAATATTTGGATTAGTTTAGTTTGAAAATAGTTCAAAAATTGCTCAAATCAAATCGTGTTCGTACCCATGTGATTATTTATTGAAGTCAAGGGAGTAATGTGTTACATGAAGTACAATTGGGCGCTAATTAATTAGATTTTCTCATTTTCATCCTTACAATGCAAATACAAGCAGTTTCAAATGTCATCTACTTCCACGTGTCGACTCCTGAATGGGTGTCCAGCAACCACTAATTTAATTACAAAAAATCTCTCCCCCTCTCTCATTTCTATCGATATCTTCAATATTGGGCATGAGTACCATCACTGTATGCATTCCCGGTTCTCGAATTAGGGGACGTTTGGATTCACCGAAAAAGCTTATTTCTGATTTCAGCTTCTGCTCAAATTCACCTGCTTTTATCTCATTTTCCAGAAGATTCTTCAGTTTCAGTACGTCATTTTCAGTGGTCAATCGTCCGTTGCTCAAAATCAACGCTTCATCTACCGTCGGTATTTGTCTCTCTCACTCACGCACATGCACGGGATTGTATTTGATCTTTTTGGTTCAGTAATTTTCACATTCATTTGAATTAACGGGAATTCGTTGTTAATTGCTGGAGTGATTTTTTCTTTCTTTCTTTTTTCACGTATAGAGACTAGAGTGTGATTGTGCAATACTGTCTATACTCGCTTTTGGTGGAGATTGAATTCTTGAAGTTGGAATGATTTTAAATACTTATTGTTTCACGCACAGAGTATGAAAATGTATTGTACTCTGTGCATCATCGTTTGTAATTAGCTGTTGGTTGAATTATTGAATTCGTTTTCCTCATATTTGTGTACGTGGGTGTTGATTGCCATGTTTTAGCTATGCTTACAAATAATTAAAAGTTACTCTTAATTTCCACACTTTGGATACATTGTTTTTTCTTAGTTTAGATATTTTGAAAGAATTATGGTAGAATTAAGTAACTTTCATATTCTAGAGTTCAATCAATAAAAAAATATTTATTTTAGAACTTACATATTTATTGATAAGTAAACTTTTAAGCTTAGCGAAACATGATCTAGGGTTTGAGCACAATGCCTTATATGTGTGTGAACTCCAAATAATTTGGGGAAAAAACACAAATGTCTGGAAAAGAAATATATCCAAGAGCATGCGCGTGGGAGCTACAATCATATAATTTTATACAATTTTCTCAGTTTGTTAAGGACAAGATTTAAATGGACACACATAGCCCTTTATAATAGTTTAATCTTTTGGATGAGATGATAAATCGTGTTTAAAATGCAAATAATTTGGGATACAAAATCATCCATGTCTACAAATTATGTTTTGCTAGGATGAGGTTATAAACGATCTAAGCTATAGGCATATAATTTGTGTATATGAGAGTTTTGTTGATGTATGCTCTCAACAGATATGGATTTATATTACCATCTATGTAAAAGAAATATGATATCAGTTTGGAAATAGAATTCATTCAAACTATATCTGTGATTTACGATTTCATATTTCATATGTTGAAGGTGCACCGAACGGAGAATTGGAAGCTTCATTTGCAGGAATGGTTGGAGCTAATGACTTGCTGATTGTTGGACCAGGTGTTCTAGGGCGCATTGTGTCTGAGAAATGGCTAGAGGTTTTGAGTTTATTATAGAATTAATAAACGTTTTCTTTCTGTGTCCATCAATATGATAATGTATGGTTTGATACAGTCAGTGAATGTGTAGTTGTCACATGGTAAATCATTTAGCAAATAAATTCTTAGTGATGCTTACGCTGCCTACTTTGATCGGTAAAGTTCGTATTTTTCAAGTTTTCCTGGAAGCAACAATGATATTAAATTTTCTTGTAATTTATATTTTGGCGTTGAAAGATCACTAGGAAATCTTGTTGTGCTTCTCACTGTCAATGGGCTGTTGCATCTCCAATGTGAACAAGTAAAAAAGGAAATGTATATGTCAAAGGGAATGCTGAACAGTGTGAAATCTTTCTATGTTGGCAGGAACATCCAGGCTGTCAAATTTATGGGCAGACAATGACAAGTGATCATCACGATGAATTAATCAAAATGGGGATCACTCCAACTACAAATGGAACCCCAGTCAGTAACAAGTTTCCTTATGTGATTTTCTGTGCTCCTCCATCCCGAACTCCAGATTACCCTGGTGATGTCAGGTATGTGTATAGGGTCTATGCTTTACACAACCTGTTTCAAGTTTTATTTGTAGTTTATATATACCACTTGATACGTGATAAGTGATCCCCCAGCTGTCATCCCATGTTTTAGTTTTGGTCTTGTTAATTATATGTCACATCTAAAGATGTACTTGTAGAAGTATATTATGGCTTTGATAGTTCTCCTCTGGCCCAATTCATTTATTTCATTTGAAGTACTAGTATATGTCTTGTGGCCTCTAGTTTTTAGCTCCGCCAAGTTGCTTGAATTTGTTTTATGGAATATCATAGATGGCCTAAAAGATAGAGAGAGAACTGCATTATTTTAAGCCTGTCCAGTTTCGTTCATCTCTAAACGAATAAAAGGTGGAGAAGTCGTGAAAACTGGTATTTATGTCCATAATTCAGGTAAAAATGCACAGCATAATTCTCTGGGAAAGTCATCTGCTGGCAAGAAATTGAGGTTTATTGCGCCTGTCATATGAATGATTTTCATTTTTTCTATACCTGTCTAAAGAAACACAACAAGTTCATTTATTCTACAAATTGATGCGTTTACCCAATTAAGATGGCATAATAGTTGAAGCCAAATGCCAATTTTATTGGTTCATTTTGTCACAAACAGGGAAGCAACATTAAATTGGAATGGTGAAGGCTCTTTCCTATTTACTTCAAGCTCTGCTCCCTATGACTGCAGTGATAATGGATCTTGTGATGAGGTATTGCATTTGACATATTTCACTTTTTAATTACAAGCTAAAAGCATTTACAAGACTCTAGTTTAAAATAGCATCTTTAAATTTAAAGAGTAAATTTTTTATACTCTCCAACGAACTTTTTATTTTTGCTCTTTATTTTACATTTTTCAGCAATCATTTATCGTTTTTTCCCTCAATTAACACATATATTTAGATATCATAGCTAAAATATTCATTATAATATATTATTTGAGTAGTGGAACATTGAAACTTGCAATTTTGTTAAATGCAATCATTACAAAATGAAATTGGGAGTGAGTTTGGCTCTCCAAATGTAGAGACCCAACCCACTCTCTATTTTTAACGTTAAAGTAAAGAGTCTATTGAAACCTAAGTTTCAAGGTTTGGCTCTTTAAAGTAAAGAGCATCTCACTTTCAAGTTTCTTGGAGATGCTCTAAGGAGGTATTACCAATTCAGAAACTAACCATTTCTTCAGAAGTAAAATCATAGAACTCTTATACTCTTCTATCTTTAAAAATTAACCCATAGATGCTACTGAGATTTAATTTGTTCCTCATGGTCACACAGGAAACTCCAGTAGTTCCAATTGGGAGGAGCCACAGAACGGATGTTCTTCTCAAGGCAGAGAAAGTAGTGCTGGAGGCTGGTGGTTGTGTTGTCAGACTGGCCGGACTCTACATATCCTTTATAGATCTTGAGTAGTGAATGATCTGTAACGAATGCCTTTAGGTTCAAGATACGAATTTGAACTATAGACACAATCACCTTAACTTGCAGTACAAAGAAGATAGAGGTGCGCATACATACTGGTTAGAGAAAGGGATTTGCGATGTTCGTCCGGATCATATCCTTAATCTAATACACTATGAGGTGAAGTCTTGTACTCTTAGTCTTACGTTCATTAACCCTCTCCATATTCGTTTTTCTGAATAAATTAATCGATTATGATAATGTGCTTCATATATATAGTCCATGATGAATTGAAATAATGGCTTGTGTACTTGTACAGGATGCAGCTTCACTTTCAATCGCAGTCTTGAAAAAGAAACTCCGTGGGCGGATCTTTCTCGGCTGTGATAATCACCCTTTATCAAGGTCATTTTGTTTACCAAGTACATTTGCACTTAGTACCAGAAGAGTTTACTCATATAAGGAGCCTAGATGCAATTATTATTCTACCTTCTTAAATTCTTTCAGGCAGGAAGTGATGGAATTGGTTGATAAGAGTGGAAAATATGGCAAGAAGTTTGGAGCTTTTACCGGTAAGTATTTTGCAATTATTTCTAATACAATTAATCTTCTCCTATATATAGTGAAAGCGTAATGATGCAGCAATTGTTGTTTCTTCAGGAACAAAGGATCCTTTAGGTAAGAAATTAAGCAACTCGAAAACTCGTGCAGAATTAGGCTGGGAACCGAAATATCCAAGCTTTGCTCATTTCCTTGGAGTCCCCCCTCAATAACTTTTGCAATTAACCCATATTGTCTTGAGAAAAACAATGAAGTATCTCATTTGCATTCCTTGAATGTGTCTACATTCTAACTGGGGTGATTATGATACCTTGTTAACGTTAAAGTCGTGCGTTGGTTCTTTGTCCATTCTTTGATGTATTCGATCCCCTTTATATATATATCTCAAATCTTATTCGATAACCTTTCTTAATACTGTTGAGTACTATCAATTCTCCCGATCAAACATGCCGTCAATGTACCTAAATATTATCAATTAGGGGTGTGTAGAACTGAGGTGCTGAAACTGAAGGATTTAAGTATTTTGGAATTGAAATCTGTTTCTCATCATTAATGAATGTATTCTGTTGTTTGGTTTGTTTTCATTTACTCTACCTATTTGCGCAGAGATAAAAATGACATAATTTGTATGCGGATGAATCCTTTGTTAGATTCGCCAGTATTTACAGAAATGCACAGCTTGGCACTGCCAAGGTATGTTCTGAATTTGGTGGGTCAGAGGATCAAACAAGAGTCGAATTTACGTCTCTATAACTACCGAACAGTGAATGGTCAGTGGAAATTTTGCGGTCAAATGCATTATGCATAACATGGCTTATCTACCTAGTCACGTCAACCATTTGACATGTCAAGTCAACTTTGATATACATCAACTGTCAACAATTCATTATTCTATGTGATTTTTTATTTTATTTTTCGTCTCACAATTATTATTTTAAAATTCTTTATTTTACATATTTTTTTTTTTCAATCACGCATTCATACAATAAAAATTTTGAAATCCAAATTTTTTTCTATTTTTTAACCACATTTTCTAAAAAAATTTATCGTTCAAAATATTGTTTTTAACAAATAATAGTTATCAAACAGGGACTGAATATTAACTTTTGTGGGACTGACTTTCTAATTCTTAAACCTTGTACATCTACTTTTATTCCCCACCCCCTTAGTCACCGACGTGGTTGACAAACTTTGAAACAACTCGTTAATTTGTTTTTGTCCCTTTTATTAGTTAGAATTTGACAAACTTAGCTTCAAGACTGTTTGATCTCCGTACATGTTTTCAACTCATTTTTTTATCTCTGTGAATGTTAAAAAGTCAATAAAAAATGAAAGGACCATCGATAAATTATTCCTCGGATGCTGGGCGATGATGGCCCGATCCACTAAGAAAGTGGGGCGTCATCTTTTTAGAGTCCCTTGATCTAAAAACAATTTTCAAGTAACGATTTGGTTGGATGCTTTAGATGTATATGTCACTGCACATCGACTTGACATCATGACCTATTAAATTCTCACAACATCTGAATTAATGAACTATTGAATAAGAATCATGTTATTTGACCAGGGCAACATGGGTTTTGGCCATCCAAAGGGGTAATGTGGTGCCCCCTATTGGCTAGGGGTCTGTGGGGGACAAACCTCCAGCCAATATCTTTTTCCATTGAATGGGGTAGTGACCATCCAAGGGGTCATGTGGCACCCTTCATATTGGCTAGGGAGTTGTCCCCACAGACCTAGTCAATATTTTTTTTCCATTGAATAAACACTTAGTATGTATTTTCAACACCAGAAAAAGGGTTTTGTTATGGGTGCATAGGGGTGTCACGTAGCCCCCCCAAATAGGGGGTGTCATTTGACAATTATGTCAACCCTTATGACACCCCCCGTGTACTTCTATCATTTTCCCTAGAAAAATGGTATTTGATCAAAGAGTATGCCGAACTCAATTTATACAACAAACCATTTCTTTAACATTGTTCTCTACCTAAATATCGTGAGTTATATTAATCTTCGATAAAATAAAGAAAGATTCCAAAGACGAACAGATCATTTGTTTAAAAAATTAATAGAAAAGTGTAATTGGTTGAACAAAGAATCCTACATTAAAAAAGAGTTAACTTGCCATTGGTTGACCAATAATAGCATAACTACTACAAAACATTTACTAAAGGACATGACCCTAACAAATACCATGTATGAACCTTCAAAATTATAAAAAATTCTCCAGTTGCCTTTTGAATTAGTCTAAAGTTTCATACATTATTTCATTACATTCAAGTGCAAATTTCACAAGACACATCAAGTAAAGAAGAAACATTATGGTGAAGCTTTGCTGTGAATCCGAGGATGGTGGACCAAACATTACTTTATATGTCGTATTGATTCTTCTTGTAGTGATGGTGGTATCTATTTGCAGTTCGCAGCCAAGACAACGTGTTACTTGTATCTATCGTTGCCCCTCGTGTTGACGGTATAGCTCTTCGCCTTTGTTTTGAATTCTCTATCTTCACATTAGAACTTTTAAGGATTCGTTTCACTTGAATTGATGAATTTACATGTTTTTCCCTCGTGGAAGGTCTTGAATTAATTAGAGCTTTCTGCACATTTTATTTCGAACCTTTGGACAAAGTAGGAGACAATTTACTCGAACCTTAGAACGTGTAAAGGTCTAAAATCATAAGCTTTCGAAAAAAATTACATTATAAAATTTCCAGTCATTTTGAAGAGTTGTCTTCGGCTTTCAAATCATGAGTTTTCTTAGGCAGAATTAGACCTTCGGCTTTCAAAAGCCGATTCATTAGCTAGCATTAATGAAGATAGTAGTTCAACCTTTCCTTTCGTTTTTCTCCCTCTCTAGTAGACTATGTTGTCACTTTTCCATTTTTGTTGAGAAAAGTAAATAAGAATGTGATCAATTGACTTTATTTTTCATAAAATATATCATTTTTTCACTCAAATTCCTGCTTTTGAGGTGCTTGATTTACAACATTTCCATGAAAAATATTTTGCAACTCTTGGGACTATATGTCTATATTTTCCTAAAAAACAAGGAAAACATTTTTTTTAGGGCGTAGTAATTTTTATTTTTCAGATAATTCACCCTCTCATCTACCCACCAATAAAAAATGAACAAGTATAATATTTTCTAAATCAATCAAATACATTTAATTAATAATTTCCATACAAAATAAATTGTAGGCAATTGAATTGTCTATAATTTATTTTCTTTTCATACAAATTATAGGCTTGCAATCAAATGCACTCTAAGTGAATAATCTATATCTTACCTTCTATCTTTGTCATCCTATTCCCATTTTCAAAAATTCATTTTCAATCACACATTTTACGTAACCAATAATTTTTATCAATTTTTTAATTATATCAATGTCGTCCGATTTCAAGCATTGTCACACTTCTTGGGTCAACAGATCTATGAACACTCTTTCATGTGGGATGCGATTTTAGTTTTACATTGAGATACATTTTAAACGCAACTCTCCTACTATCATTTTGGCCCTTTTTTAACCTTATTGCGCTGGTGCTTTAGCCTAATCAAATTGTTATATAAACTTTCTAAGCTTTGAAACTATAACAAATCTTAAAGTTCCATTTCAAAAAGACCACTCTCGTTAAGGATAACCATGTCCTTACACGTCGATTATTATTTTTGCATTTATTTAATGATAATAGATCATCTTAGCACTCGGTATTCAACGCGACCACAAAAAATAATAAATAAAATTTTAATTTCTTTTTCTGTCAGTACTACTACTCAGTATTGTTCAATTCACATTACCAAACATCCCATGCCATGCGGGAATGTTAACAGTAGGTTTTTCTTGTGTTAATATTGATGCTGCTTTTCTCCAGGTCTCGCCACCCATGCAGAGCAATTCTGTGCACATTTTACCATCAATTCTTGACTGAATACATAATTTGTCATCCAAATAATGTTTTCATTTGATTGTATCTCTTTGAATTACTGAAATTTATTGTTGAAGAATGAAAAAGGAATTGATACGATATTCCCGCAAATAGTTAAAAGTTACTTATTTTGACAACAATGCAAGAGTTACTTTATGTTAAGTAACCCATGCATGTTTGGATGCTAAAAGTTACTTAAACGTGCTCTTAGCCCGATTTCAGTCGAGAAGTCTGTTATGATGGATAAAGCACCATCAGCACATAAGAATGCAGTCTTATCAGCAGCAAGAGATACAGATACGTCCCTCATGTTAGAATATTTTCCAATAAATGATGGTCAACATTTCCATTTGTCAACTTTCTGAATTGATCAATAGCAATATTGCACATTTAGTGCACCTTCCATATTGATCGAAGTTACCAAATTTCATAAATGGCAATTACCCAATTTTGTTTGAGGTTTGATGGCTAACCTCAACTATATATACATCCTCTATGGTCCCAAATTCTACACTCTAAAAACACAAAGGTTACCATCACCATAGAGTGAAAAGAGCGAGGAAACTATAGAGAAAAACCTAGAGTTATTCCTTCTAACACCATGGCCGGAGGTAAGATTTCTTGGGTTTATGATTCATTATTCCGCATTAGAATCATAATATGTTTTACACCTCATACAAAATTCGACTCAGCATGCTTGAGCAAATTAACATTCATGAAAAACGAGGCACGTTTTGAAGTTGCATACAGTCTATAAAGCTTTGAAGTTTACGATTTGCAGAAATCCTACCTTATTGTCCTCGTAGAAAACCGTCACAAATGCTTCAATATACTCGGGTAGTTCCTGGTACAATAAACTCCATGGACATCGCTCAAGCCTGCAGTGTGTAACATCATCATAGTACAAGTGAATTGCACGAGGAATGAACATTTGTGATGGTTCTGATGAAAATGACTTACAGCATCATCCATTACACAAGCCAAACTATCGAAGGATCAACATATCATATGGATATTTCTGGCGGGATGCATTACGAAAATGAGCATTTTTCAGTTTATCGAATAATGACAAATCACTCTAAATATAATCATCAATCGAAATGCAACAACAAAATTACACAATCACTCCAATGACAATGATATTTGACAATTTACATGATACACAAAGGTGACCACTTGAGTAGCAATTCCAAAACCGGTATTCGTCAACACTGCCAAGAAGGGTATAAAAGAGTTTCCATAAGTACGAGAAAATTAATATTTACAAAAGCTTCCTTATTCTTTCACTAGATATTTACAAGCGCCCAATATATACATTTCTTATATTGGACGGCTAGGAGGGTTTTCCTCGAGCATTTAAATCCCTTTCACAAAGCGGGATAAAATAGTCATTAGATCATCACTAATCTTGTAAAAGCATAAACCAGAGAATAATCTAAACAGAAACATATACATAATTGCACAACTGATTGAAGCTTCACTTATTCACATTTTGTGCAAGTCGGTGTGACCAGGATGTGGACGTAGGCTTGACAGCAGATATCTGAACACGCAAGACTTCATGAATGGCACCTCGATGAAGCACCCTGAGGACTTCTTCATTGGATGCCACTAAGTCCCCCAAAGAGACGCTACGAGAACACAATTCATCACGTAAACGAAAACCACGGCACCATCTGCCGAGCTTCCACCATTGGACGCACACTTGCCTCCCTGTAATCTCATTGCTACATAGTGCTTCCACGACGTATTTGGACTACAACAATAACGTTAAAACATAATGGCACGTTCACTAGGGAGGATTGAATAGCACCCGATAGTATTAAAGAAGAAACGGAAGCTAATCTTGTTTATATTGTGCTGTTTAATCATGTCTAATACTTCGCAACACATGCACCAAATAACTAATCAAATTTGCTCTAACATTTACTATGAATAGCAGTAAAAATTCAGCAAGGCCGCATGATTGGGTGTGAATGAACGATGATGTAAGAGGACAACTTTTAAATCTTGAATGCATGAATCGCATTCTTCAGAGATTGTCAAAGTTCACAATATTTCATATTTGTTTTAAAAAAAAAATGATTAAGTTTCACAAACAGCAGATAAAAATCAAATCCACACCATCAACATGTGTGAAGTGGTAATTTTTGGGTTCAAAATCAAAAGATTTTACAGGAAACCTTCAGACATAAGTCAGCAAAACTATTAATGAAATAGTCAACCAACCCCGAGCAATCGACACTGTCTTTCTCCCACTTGCCCGTCTCATTAGGATTTCACAATATTAGTATTTGGTTCTACCACTTATACCGGGCTCAATGGATCCCTTTTACAAATAATCAAGTTGACTCTATAGTAATACGTTATGATTAGCCTTATTTTGCCAATCCAAGAGCAACAGTTTATGGCCATTATGGGAAAATCCAGTACAAAGGAGAACCAATTCCCTTCTGGAAGAAAAACTAAAAATTGCGTAATTCTATTCATGTAGAGTGAAACCAATAAACAAAATCCCAAAACGAGCAAATGATGTAAACCTTTGTACCAACATCCAATAACCGAACTAAAACAAATATGACAGATTCTAGATTGTGTTAAATTATGAAATGCAGGTCAAATAAAAAGATATCTAAGATCATATTTAGCCCTTGTTTGATTCCGATACTTTTAAAACTTTTTTTTTCTACATACTTATTTTCAACCATACATTCACACAACAAAATATTCTGCACATAAATCCAAAATTTTTCCTTTTAACCACACATTCTTCTGAAAAATATTATTCAAAACTCTTTTTCTTGGAAGGGTGGCTGTCAAGGGATAAAATCTCACATCGAATAAAAATGAAAACATAGACCAATTTATAAGAGTTCGAGCTACACCTCTTAACAATGTTGACATTTTAAGATGAAAATCAAGTCTTAATATGATATTAAAGCCTATTAAGCTCCAACGAGCCATTTAATCCAATTAAGACTAAAAAAAATGAGCATACAGATTTCAAGATTGATTTGTTCAAAACACGAGCCACCATCTTGGGGGGCATGTTGAGGGATAAAATCTCATGTCAAATAAAGATGAAAACATAGACCAATTTATAAAGTTTGTATTACTCATTGTTGACCTTTTAAGATGAACATCCAAGTTTTAACAGGGGCTTAATACACAATGATAAGAGTGTACATTAAAAGACCAAAATTTTAACTTCTTTTACATGTTAAATTACTGAATCATGCACGAATGCAAGTCAAAAAACGCAGATATCTAAGATCATGTTTGATATGCACGTTCACCTTACCAAATATGCTACAATAGTAAAAGATCAAATATGGAAACTTAAGGCAGAGATTTATGCTCCCTATGATGCACAATTATCATGAATATCTAAAGCACATAAAGGCGAGTCACTTTGAGTTATATTAGCAATTACCGGCACATCAAGCCATATGATGCAGTAGTGCAAGCCAACCAAATTGAGCAGCACATTACGCTTTGGTTTGAGAAAGAACATTTGGACATCTTTGAATCCAAACTGCATCGACTTCATGAATTCAATCGCGTTCAAATAATGCCCAACTTCAATTGACTCAAAAGCTAAAGCATGTTCCCCAAAATTCATTACCAAAGCTGCTTTTTCAGCTATCTCGTTGTGCTTTTTTATATAGAACTCCCTCCATCCCTACAGCCATCACAAAAATCCAAAATTTATAATAAAAATTCACGAAATAAATTCAAGCTATCATCACATATAAGATCCAATATCTTGTCAAGAAACTGAATTCACAGACTATGCGTGTACCACCATCAATACAAGAGCATTTGAGGTATAATTTATCTCCATATCAATTGCTCCATTACTAAGACAGCATTATCAAAATAAAATTTTGAAAGTATAATTCGTTAAACGCAAGTAAATATCACCAAATTCAAGGCTTCCAGAAAATTACATCAAACCCATTAAAATAAATTACAACAGGGGTCTTATACTTATATTTATTGCTAATGTTTCCGTCATACATTTACAACTAAACCTAAGCCCCTGTTCGGCCCAATTTTCTAAAACTCGTATTTCTCCCCACTCATTTCAACCACACATTCACCCAGTAAATAATTTTGCACATAAACACATCACTTTTCCTTACTTTTTACTTTTCAGAGAATCTATTATCAAAAAATCTCTAACAAACAAGGGCTAATCATAATATAAAAGCTCAATTACTATGTAATAAGAATTTATTCACCCAAAGAACAAGAATTTATCTTGAAATGAACAAAGCAAAATTGCTGAAAACATAATACAAAAAACAAATCATAGGAATAAACGAAGGACCTTTAAATTGGAAACAATTCCTTGATCGAACTCGAAATTTTGATCTCGAAAAGATGAAGAATCTTTATCAAAATCAAGTGCAGGCCACCTGTCTTTGCATAGAGATTCCCACACACAATCAGACCCGCAAAGCTCCCTCCAAAACCTGGAGCAACTCCCCAATGAACACACATCAAAAACCTGGAAAGAAGATCATTTTTTTTTTCAGAACACACATCCAATAAAGATTAATACAACCCAAATTAGAAACAAAAAGGTCTAAAAAACACTGAAAAAGTTTTTTTTATTGAAGAAAATGTTTAAAATTATTAATTAGTGTAAAGCAGAAAAAAGAAAAGACGTAATACCTGAAGGGATGAAGCTATTTTGAGGGAAATATCATGTGGGAGTGAATTCTCAATACTCTGTGATGGGCTCATTTTTCTGGGTTTTTCCTTCAGAGGAAGAAAATTTTCTTGGAAATGGAAGGAAAAAGAGGATACAGTATTTTTTCTGATGTTTTCTGTTAGAACACGTAACCAGCACGTGTTGAAAATTTAGATAGAAAGAAATTATTTACACACGTCGATATCAATTAAACTCAAAATTTGTAAGTCAACAATTAAAAATTAATTTTAACTATAAATTTTTATACATTGTAATTTTTCAATCATATATTTTATAAAAACAATTTATCAAAAATTACTAAAAATATTTTAATCTATACCTATTCTAACCTGCAACATTGAGACAAGAATATGTATTACAATTATTTGTGTTTATTTATTTTTTAAATGTTAATGTGATTTTCTTTTATTTTCTATTATATAAATCGAGGTTCTTTAATAAAGCTTTTAATAAAAATTTTAAAAAATTTTGATAAATTTTGATAAAATGTAGGATTAAAATGTTTATTAAATTTGTGAGTTATTATGTAGTTATATTAATTATTGATTTTGACAATTTTTTTAAATTATTTCAAACAAAGATTAAGGGTACGTTTAATTGCTAATATTTTTTTTATGAAAATTGTGCATTTTCCACCTAATTTTTACTTTTGTGCTGTTTGATTAACAATTTTTTTTCACGAAAAATATTTTCATACTTTTGATCATATTCTTTAGGAAGAGGTAATTTTTTTTTCCAGATAATTCACTCTTTTTCTCTCTCTCGTCTATCATCGCTCTTTCATCTATCCACCAATAAAAATAGACAAATATAATATTTTCTAAATTAAAAACTAAAGCAATCAACCACATTTAATTAATAATTTCCATACAAATAATTTATAGACAATTGAAATGCCTAAAATTTATTTTCTTTCCATGCAAATTTCATACTCGCAATCAAACGTACCCTAAACTCATTAGGATGATAGTAAATTTCAACTAAGGTAAAGCTTGACCAAGGATTTATTTAACTTCTACAGGCAAAGAATAGATATCTTGTGCATGGCACATGTTCATACGAAGTTATAAAAGAATCAAGGTAACTGCTATATATCATTTTATTTCCTATTCATTTTTCACATGTTCAAGCTCAGAAACATCATATATGGAGCCTACAAATTCTGAACATGATGCTGCAACCTCTCTCTCTGTTTCTTCTGCTTTCTCCTGCTGGCCAGGTGTCAGGATTTTCTCTGACTGGAGGAGCTGAACACACGGGCAAGATTGATCGAATCTGAACCGCTGGTGCCATGGAACCGGAACCGGCATGTGATGTACCTCTGACATTTTTAATGCCATTGAACAATGGTAGGCGTAAAGATGGATAAACTGCATTCCTTGGTGTTGAGGCTGGCGAGGGAATAATTGATCCTCCTAGAATAAATCTGGCTGAGAACGCACCAATCACTACAGCAGTTCCGGCCCTTAATATGGCGCAGGGTGAACGTGCCAAGGGACCTCTGGTCGGCCTCAAAGAACTGAGAACTGCACTGTAAGGGAGTGAACACAAGATGATAAATGTTGCCTGACTTCAACTGCATGCGTCTCTCTAGACCTGTCCTTAGTAAATTCTGACGACATTCGATTAAATTCTTCATTTAGGCTGGCTTCTGACTGATCAGAGTTTCTGATGTCATGGACGGATCTGCTTTTCTCGACTTCACCTTTCTCACTTGGAAACCCTTCCCTTCTCAAGCTGGGATTATTGTTGAAGGATTCACAATAGTCTGGAGCCTCAGTTGGCATTAAGGATGCATTAGACGGGGAATTCACCCTCCACTGAGCAGAGTTGGCCTCATGGATAACCCGTGTTTCTTCACATTCTTCACCCTGAGCATTTTCTTGTATCTCTTCTATAGTAATTTGTGAATTAATCCCAATTGGACGAGGCACTGTATCATTTGAAAAATAGAAAACTGGGAGCACAACTGTAAAGGAATACAAACTGGTTTCTGACCTGACTATAGAAGGTGCAAATGGAAAAAATTGTAGTCTCTGCTGCTGAAAAACTTGTTGATTTCAACTTGGTTAAATGGCCACTTCAGGCAAGAAATTAGGATACATGAATGTATGCTGTTGCATTTCATAGAATGATAAGCAGGTGTTATATCTAGTCATGTCCCTCCTAACAGGAGAATATTCTTGCTTTACTTGGCACCTCTCTTTCTGTGCTGATTTCTCGTCTCAGGTAATTTTAAACGAGTGAGATAACGAGCAACAGTTACTTGTTCTTGCTCATCCTTTCGTCCGAGGCTTGATACCGAAGAGCAAGATTCTTGCAGCGCCGCTGCATGAGAATTGAGTATAAATAATTTATTTTCATTTAATGAGTCTAGTAAGAAATAAGAGAGAGAGCCAGAGAGAAAAAGAATGAGCGAAGTTACATATGGCGCAAGGAACACTCAATAAAATCCAATTGTGAAAAGTATAAATACTTGTGGTCTCAGAAAGTTGCATGGGAACTTATTCCACTTTGACACGCGGTGACGCATGATTGGTTCTGAATCTTATAGTTGTAGAAAGGATATTGATTGAGCAAGCACCTGAAGAAAAGGCGGATCTTGAGCATCTTATCTCATCAATCAAGAGAGTTAGCATCGCACACCTGAACAAGGATGGATCTGTCCAGTGAAGATTGGTCGAGGCATTTCTGGGCACAAATAAACCGGTAAAGGAAAAAAAAAGACGCTTACAAGCTAGTTAAGGAGGAGTAGATAATGGACGACTAAGAAAGCTGGAGTGGGTAAGGGAACAAGTACAGATCACATGAATTTTAAGTCAGGGGCTGAAGGTTGAAGACTGACAACCGTGCTTTGACAACATGTGGTGGAATATACTCTATGACAGATTCACTCTATTATTTCTTCCTATTCTTGAGGGAGTGATCTGGATGAATAGATGTATAAAGGTCAAAGCCAGCTAAACAAAATTGACTTCGTTATTGCAGATTTCCATTTTTGACAAAATCTCAAGGTGAACTATGCCGCATTTGGTATTTTTTTGCCACGTTTTTCCACAATGAATGAAATTGGGAGCAGTTAGATACTACACACAGTTTTTCAGGGCAAACCAGGCAGCCATTGCAGCACTTTTCTGAGCTTGCTTTTTGGTTTTTAGTCGGCTCCCCAGCAAAAGTCATCCTGTTGAGCTCGACTGTGCAAGAAAATACAGGGGCATAGGCCGACCCAGCACGGATAGTAGTATAAACAGGAAGTTTTAACCTGGCTCAGTGAGCGGTCTCCTCGAGTAAATTTTTGTAATTCCAGTTTCATCCTGCATTACAGAAGATTGCGAAAAGATGATGAAAGAATTGATATATTATCCAATAAAGAAAATATGGGTTGTCGTGTTAATTTAATTTTTGAACAATGCTGGAAACGAAGTTCAATTATTGCGACTTGATACTGTAGTCAAAAGATATCGAGTACTTGTCACTTCATCTGGCTTATCCTGCAGAATCCAAGCATTTCCCCCTTTTCACTATGCTGTTGTTTGGGTCCTGTGGTGGAAAGAAGATGAAAAAATTTTGGATTTGCTGATAGATGTGCCGATTGCAATGGTCTACTTTGGGAAAATATGGTAAAAAACTTCCAAATGCAATGCATTAGGAAGACATGCTGCATATTTGGCCACTGTTTGAGCCCCATTATTCAAACATTCATTTTTCCCCAAATTCATTTTCAACCACACATTCTCCTAATAAAATAATTTACGTAAATCTAAAAAAATTTCTTATTTTTTAACCACACATTCTCCCTAAAAATCACTATTACGGGATCTAATTTTCAAAAATAAAAAATGGAGCTCAAACAATCCCTTGGTATGCAGTATTATGAACATGATTTCAGCTTCTTTTTATTCGTAGCACTGTGTGATGCAATCCAATCCTCCTCACCAAACATGCTGACGAAGTTTCAATTTCCAACAAGATAATAAATGATAGATTCCCATTTTTATACTAACTGGTAATTAGTTTATCTGTTTTTTTGGGGTTAAGTTATACACACTGTACAGTACTATTTAAGTTTCAAAAGCATACTAGTAAATGATGCTCAAAGAATTGAATTGGTGAAAAAATTTCAATTACCAAAATGAATGTCATCTTCATTTATTGGTGAATTCCAAAAGTAGTCTGCTAATCCATAATTAAAACGAGATAAATAATATCGGCAAAGATTACAAGAAGCATTGTAAATTCATATTCAGCCACGCCTCGGTTGGTTGCAATCTAGAGCGAATAAATATCTAAAGTTCTGTGACATATGATTGAATATTATGAAACTTGAGACAGTGACATACCAAGAGAACGAAAACATTAATTATCACAAGTTCAGAAAATACCAAAACTCTTACAGTTAGTGCTCTTGATGGGCCTCTTTGTGAAAGTGATCTAAGTGCAACCTCGGCTGCTGCATATAAGGGGCGTGGTCAGGTGCCTCCTGTACACAGGAATAGGATGTCAAGTTGAAGCAGCTTCACTGAGCCAATTATTGCAGTTGGTTCTTATACATCTCGGCTAGGTGAAACTACCATAACGGTCACCTAGGAAAGCAATTATCATTCCCAAATAACAGAAACAGAACTTGAAATGAATCACGTGTGAAAAAATGTACACTTATCTAAATTAAGGAGAAAGAGAAAGGGGATACAGCTCGTATACTAGCATTTCGAAGAACAGTGAAAGAAAAAGAAGATTCGAGTTTCATACTAATAATTAAATTTCTCAAACAGAAGCCACTTCGCATGTAAATAAAAACATTATTGAGATTGAAATAAAAGAATTAATGACTGGATAATGGAAACATAAACATAGCAATTCAAATTCGCGTACTCTCTGTCTCAATGTTAGAGCTAAGTCAACCTTTCTCGATGGCACAATCAAAAATTACAAAGGCACGAATGGCAACTCGGGCACGTAATGGCAAGGGAGAATTAACAGAAACATGCATCTCTGTATTAAATCTCACTGGTACAATTATGCACACTCAAATTCTCACTTGATCCTCACACATGTTCACCTTAACTTCTTGGTACTTTCAAGCATTGTACCATTTCACCAAGAATTTTAGAAGCAATTTTTCAAAGTGAAATGCGAAGAAATCTAATGATCTAACGCCCTAGAAAAACGCAAATGAGTAAGGCGAAAAGAGGAAGAAAAATACTTGAGAACATCACAACCACCAGTAGATATCAAGTTTGGATCATATGATACTATCCGTACAAGACATTAATCAAAATTAATCCAAAATTTTAATTAAGCTTAGCTTGCATTTGCATTAACCAACTACCAAAAAATAATTGTATGGATTATTGAACCGACACAGTATTGACTGCATATATCCAATCACATTATTTAGAGAACCCTTCTTCCCTTTTAATTATTCAAAATTTAACTCGATCGAAGCCGTCCATCAGTCCATTGCATGCCAACTCATTCAAGATCAAAGAACCCTATTACCTATCAACTTCATATCCAAATCCGTCGCCAAAGACCGAATCTTTACTTAAGAAACAAAAAAGAGAGAGCACTTGTACTTCAGTACAATAAAACCCACAAATTAATATGCACATATTCATGCATTTGATAATAAAAATTAAAAAAGAAGTTGATTCAAAAACACCCTTTTGTTCGAAATTACATAATCATAGCCGTAAGCCAAAAGAAAGAGAGAAAAAAAGTCCGACCTTTAACGGTAAAGAGTGAATTTTTTTTTTTTTTGAATCAAGTGAAGGTTGGGTGGCCAGGAAGTGGTCATGTCGGCCGGGAAAAAAACTTGAAGTTCCGGCGAAGGATAGGTGGGGGCATGGGATCTGTGGTTGCTAAAAGGATCTGAACAACAAAACTGGATATTTCAGAGACTTGTGATGGATGAATGAATGTATTACCTTTATTCTATGTATATGTTACAATGATGCATTTGCTGAACTCTTTCACTGCAGCACTGCTACTGTGCTCTCTCTCTTATTTGTTCCTTGAAAAAATAACATTCAGAGTCCTTGATCTTTACAATGTATTTAGAATTTGAGTTCTTAACTTGTTTTTCTTGACACGTAAGTCCTCAAATTCTCAATATTTTCTGTGCTAAAAAAAAGTCAAATTTCGATTGAAAAACGATTTATAAATTTATTTTGAATAAAAAAAAAATCCTCAACCCCACTCCAAAACGTCTCCCAACTAGGGGTGGGATGTAGTCATGTAGATTATTCTTCAACTCTTCTATTTTCCTTTTCTTTCTTTATTTTCTCAAGGTTTTCATGTGTCACATTAATGTCCAAATTGACGATTTTTCATCAACTCATAACTTAAGAATCACAAAATTATAACCAAAACTCCTATAGGTGCCAGAACAAGGTCCAACCAGTACCAATGCTTAAAATAAAACAAAAAAGTAAAGAATACGAAGATTTTATCGCTCGTAAATTCTAATGTTCAATTCAAAAGAAGTTATTTACCCGTTGAGCATTCAAAGATGATAACTTTCAAGTACACTAGCACCACCATAATAATCAAAGTTCAATTGCAAGCAAAACTAGAGGATCTTCTCAAATAAGAGTAGGGCATCAAACCCTCAAAATACCAAAATAGGCTCTAGCTTGATTTTACTGTTCACCAAAAAGTGAGATGTATATGCTGGAACACCCAACGGAAGAAAGTCCATTGATTTAACGACTATAACCATGTGAAGTGTCATCGTGAGGCTATCCTTAGCGTATCGAATAATGCTTTACAACATCAATGATGCTATACAACATTAGTTTAGGTGGTGATATTAAGTAATAGACTCAATAAATGTAAAATTAAGTAATTCATTTAATTATATCTCTTAATAATGAATGAAAAAACGGAAAATAAAATTTCTAATAGTGATTTTTTTTTTGGAAAATGTGTAGTTAAAAATTAGAGAAATAGTTTTGAATTTTCGTATAAAATTATTTTAATTGAGAGAATGTGTGATTAAAAATGAGTTTGAAAAAAAAGCGAGTTTTAAATAATGAGGCTCAAACATGAACTTAATATCACTTGCACATGACTAATAATCACAACTAAAAATGAATAGTTTTATTTGGCAGTTGTTTAATTTTCATTATTTTCAAAATATATTATTTTCTTTCTTATTTTCAATCACGCATTCTTTAATAAACTAATATTACATGCAAATCCGAAATTACTTCGTATTTTTTAACCACACTTGCTATCAAAGGACTATTCTAAATAGATTTTCATAAAGAGAGAGAGAGAGAACGAACATGCTCTCAATGTCAAATAAATTTCAATTAACCTATGTACATATGAATTTGTACAAGTAGATTGACATATTCATACATACCGATCAAAAATTCAAATCAAGAGACAGACATCTGTCAATCTATCCGTACAGAATTTTTGTGCATGTAGCAGAGTTGAATAAATTTACGATTGCGTTACGTAAATAATGATTTACATATAAATAATATAGTGAGATATGATTGTATCAGAATTTCTTTAGTCATATAAAGAACATTCGTGATCACTTTTTGACACCCTAAATCGTTATGTAAACTACAAGTAGCATTATTCATAAACTTAAAGGGCATATTTTCTTGGTTCAGCCATAGTTTCAGCACACGGCCATATAAAACATAGATCGCGCTTACATCTTCCCACCAAATATCAACCAGTCATTTGGATTCTAATTTGATAGAGCCATTCACCATCTCGCTAAAATACCCTGCAATCACTCAGCTCAGATTTACTTTAATATTTTAATTTCTCTTCGAAATAATGCTTCTCCTCAAGTCCACAAATCCACTTTAGTTCATTTTTCTTGAAATCAAGAAAATGTCCATTTGTGCCACCTTCAACTTCAATAGCCTAACAATTCACCCACCGAAAAAAAGACTTTTTTCTTCAAATTTCATTAATGAAATTCAGGTAACTAAATTCCCTTATGCTTTTCCTTCTGTAGTTCTATCTGAACCCTTTATATTTAGTAAAGAAAGATCTAAATTCAGAACAGTTTTAGCTACCCAGACTGTTGAAACTCCCAAAGTTTCATTCAGAAGTAAGAAACCTAAAGAAATTAATGTTTTGGTTGTGGGTTCAACTGGTTATATTGGGAATTTTGTAGTTAAAGAGTTAATTTCAAGGGGGTTTAATGTTATTGCCGTTGCAAGAGAAAAAAGTGGGATAAGAGGCAAGAACAGTAAAGAAGAGACTCTGGGATTGTTGAATGGTGCAAATATTTGCTTTTCGGATGTTACAACGTTGGAATCTTTGGAGAAAAGTGTCGGAAATCTCGGGGTTTCAATCGATGTTGTTGTGTCTTGTCTTGCTAGTAGGAGTGGTGGGGTGAAAGACTCATGGAAGATAGATTATGAGGCCACGAGAAACAGTCTTATTGCTGGTAGGACATTTGGGGCTGCACATTTTGTTTTGTTATCTGCCATTTGCGTGCAGAAGCCCCTTCTTGAATTTCAGCGTGCGAAGTTGAAATTCGAGGCCGAGTTGATAGAAGAAGCTAAACGGGATAAGGGATTTACTTATAGTATTGTTAGGCCGACTGCATTTTTCAAGAGCTTAGCAGGTCAGGTTGAGCTGGTGAAAGACGGAAAACCATATGTGATGTTTGGGGATGGAAAACTATGTGCTTGCAAGCCAATAAGTGAGCCGGACTTGGCTTCGTTTATTGCAGATTGTGTGTTGAGTGAAGATAAGATTAACCAGATTTTGCCAATTGGAGGACCCGGTGCAGCATTGACGCCATTGGAGCAGGGGGAAATGTTGTTTAAACTTTTAGGAAAAGAACCTAATTTCATCAAAGTACCAATCCAAATAATGGACTTTGCTATTGGAGTTCTTGATTTCCTTGTGAAGATATTTCCTTCACTGGAAGATGCAGCCGAGTTTGGGAAGATTGGAAGGTATTATGCAGCCGAGAGTATGCTGGTTTGGGATCAAGATGCCGGAGAATATGATGCTGAGAGAACTCCGAGTTATGGGAAGGACACACTGGAAGAATTCTTTGAGAGAGTACTCAAGGAAGGAATGGCTGGTCAGGAGTTAGGGGAGCAAACAATTTTCTAAATTTACCGTTTGTTGAAAGTTTGTGTAGAATTCGTAACTCAAATCAAGCCATTTTTTGATACTTGAGAATATGTAAAGGTACACGGTTCCTCATTTTGTACTTGGCCTGTGATGGATTGAAAAAGCATGATTTGTATGGAAATTTAAAATCTATAGACATGTTTATGTTCTGAAATGCAGATCAACTCAATAATATTTTCTGCCTTTCTTTCTTCTTGTAGTTTAAACTTTTTCATAGAGGTAGAAACTGTTTGTCGGTGTAATCTTACCATTTATGTCAGTTCAACGATCATTTTAGTATAGTAGCAAAGGATTATACATAATTTCTGTTCCTTGAGCGGTATAGTGTTGAATTGAATCTATGTTTGGATTATTCTTTTAATTCCTTTAGATATACTTTGACTAGAATAAGCTTTAGATGCAGGGTACAAGAAAAATTTCCTGAGCCAACCCCAAGTTTATTAGGAATCAGGCTAAACTTGTTATTCTGTCAAACTTTTACCATTGTAATCAGAGGCAAACATTATCATCCAGGACTTTCATTTGTGTTTTGCAAGCACTATGATATATTTTACAGTTCTCTAGTTCCACCTTTTTCGGTCCTTTTTGGTAGCTTCCATGGTGCTTGCATAGGGTGTTGTGTTTTACACCAAAAACTATTCCTAGCGAACAGTCATTTTGTTGTCTTGGAGCATCTCCAAAAGACTCTTTAAACATGAAATACTTTCTATTTTAAAGAGTTAACATTTAAAATCATGCTCTAAAAGACTCTTTAAATTAAATTTTGGGAGTAGTAAAATTAAGTGTTAAATATAAAGATCTTGTTGGAATACTTTAAAATTTTAACTCTTTAAATTTATAGATGCTCTCCAAATGATAGATCACGCTATTTTAAAATAGAGAGTTTCTTGGAGATGCTGTTAGTGTGATTATTCTGGCTTTAAGTTAATTTTATGTAAAGCTAGTGTGTGTAAAATATTATTTCATCGTAATAGCTTCTAGTTATGTTCTTGAAAGAAAACCGTCCTACAAATCTCTAACAGTTTCTTTTTGTGTGTCGCTGTAAATTTCAACATAGAGAGTCTTGTATTTCCATGCAGAAACTAGAAACTATAGAATTCTATCAGATTGTTGCACGGACAGATGATTTTAGTAACATAAGTGGATAAATGAGGTTTCCTACTGATTGTACTTGTAGAGTTGTGCTACACGTACGGGGCCACGTCGGCCTTGTACAAATGGAAAAACCCTTGTATTTGAACTGAAATTAAACTCTGTTGCCAGAAAGAATTTGCCACCTTGTTTGACTTACACTCACATGGGAGTGGGATCATGCGGGACTCATGTGAATAAAAAATTCCAAAAAATTGCCCCCTCCCTCCCCATTGTAAGTGTGTTGGCAATGAGGGTGTCAAATCCTATCTAGTTGCATAGCAGCACTCTTTGAACTGCAGCTAGTTTTTTCTCCGCCAATGCTCCCCTAGTGGTGTACAGGCCCTTACATAGGGAATTACCCATTTAAGTTTGGACCATGCTACTTGTACAAAAAATGTTGACAACCTTTAAGATTAACACTGAACAAAGGAAAATAATTCTGCAGACACAGAAACACTATTTGGCATCATCTTAAGGGCCAAAAACAATTTTTAGCAACCTCGATCAACCTTCAAGGCAATAGAGTCAGATTTGGACAAATGATCTCACTTTATGTTTTGTCAAATAGAATGAGCTCATGAACAAATACCCTCCGTTTTAAGGGTCAAAAGCGCATCCTGTTCTTAATTTTCAGCAAATCTGGGTTTTCCTAAATGAGTATGAGTTTACAACTTTTGGATTCTCGTGTAAATATCAAGAATAAACACATTAGAGACTTGACAGTCTCTCCTCTCTCCCATTTACATTCTAAATTTATTTTTCATTTCTTTGAATCAACAAGTATGGGTTGCCTATTTTCTAGTATTCGTGACAAAGTTTGTCGTTTTCATACATACTTCACAACCACAGGAGTATGCTCAATTATGTCCTTACAAGTTTTTGCCAACTACACAAATACACATCTTTATATGCCCAGGAGACTTAATAATCATAGGCCACTTGATACGAGCAGGTATGTTTTATACACAATTCTGAGTTATAATATGAAAACTTTTTAACTCGATATTCATCTCTAATCATGTTAAATACGGTTGGAAATGAGCGGGTCGCCCATGTGGGTTGAATCGGTCCAAGTACAATAAAATGGCTGTTACCTTTCAAACCTATGTAAGCAACATCACCAGTAGCTGCTGGCAAAATTCCTAGCAATACCTGCAAAATAAACATATACAATACATGCACTTGTCACGATTTGTATTAGTTCTAGGTATCAAACACGTCCTAACTCTTAATACTAAATGTTGACTGATTTTTTTATTTTCTAGTTGAAGTTACTGTTGTAATGTTGTTCAAACATATAATGATGAGCGATTTGGAGTGATCAAACATGCATGTGAGAATATCAAATGTGAAAACAACCGAAGAAAATGGAAAAAGTCAGGAACTTAGCCTGGACAATTGCCCAGACGACTGCCTAGCCTCATAATTTGGCACCAGAGGCCAAATGAGTACACTCGACGATTGCCCAAATTTGTATCAGTATAAGTGGTGACAAATAATTAACCATTATCATGTTAATCACCTTGAACTATCTCTTCGAAAACCTTAAACAACGTGAACCACGCATAAAACTTACATGAAGGATGGTGAATGGTTGAACTGCAGGCCCAGGAGCCTGAAACGGTATGGGAACTCTTTCTATTTGCTTACTAGTAACCATAACGACAATCGCCACTTATGCTGAAGCAAACAATAAAAACCTCAACACTACATCAATGGCAGGGTCAGCCCAAAGATTTTGGGAGACGAGTCGTCTTTTTTTTTTTTTTTTACTCTAGAAGTAGTTATGTCAACGAGCCGAGCCGAGAAAAAAAGCTCGGACTCGACTCGAGCTTTTTTCGGCCTGAGCCGAGCCGAGCAAAGCCCGGCTGAGAAAAAGGGGGCTCGGCCCGAGCTTTGGCCAGAGCCGAGCCCGGTCCGGGCCTGCTCGATTTTTTTTTTTAATCTACATTTCGTATTTAAAGAATTTAAAATTTATACAGCTCCTCCTTTATCCGGGCTTGGGACCGACT
>CAIGRN010050915.1:0-17723 GCA_903798345.1 Fraxinus anomala
ATTTTTGTGTCTTATCTGGCACATAGGGTTCGATTTTGGATTCTTCTGGTGGTTAAAGAAAGACGAAAGTAGTGGTTTATACCAGAACAACTGAGGTGTGCTTATTTTAGGAGGAGTTGACCTAAATTTGGTGTCTGGTTAGTAAATTATATAGTTTCTGTGAGCCATTCTGTGGACTGAGATTTTGGGTCTTTTTTTTTTTTTTTTTCAAAGGGGCATGTCCGGTGGAGTGGTTTCAGGGACAAAGCTAAGCTTCAAGAGAATTTGTTGAGTATTTTGTTGGATTAAATCTAATTATTAATGGCAGACTTGCTTAATAATTCTTATACTTCGATTTGTAGTTGAAGTATTCGGGATTTGGATTCTGCAGTTTTTGTGGGTTTTCTAATGAGGGAAAGGAGCATTGGGGTGTCTTTGTTTCAAAGATCTGAGTGAAAATTGGGGTTTTGATTTGGATCTGCATAAAATTGAGTTGCATTGCTGTTTAAAGAAGAATTTTAGCATAGAAGTCGTATTGCAGAAGTAGAGCATTCATCAATTCGCAGAAATGGCTTGTATGAAATTAGGATCCAAGACTGATGCATTTCAGAGGCAAGGGCAGGCCTGGTGCGTTTCTTAATTTTTCAACTTCAGTTTTCTACTTGGATATAAACTTTTTGTTAATTCCGTTGAACTTTTGATTATACCATATACTTGAAATGTTTCGCTTATTTGTTAACTTATTTTGGTTGAAAATAAGTATACTGAATCATTTTCCCTGCATCTGCATCATGACCAATGTTCTGAGCTTGACGCATATGGTTTGTTTGGTAGGGTGGAATGTTCTTGATTGAGATGGTAGAAAAAGAATGTTAAGAATCATATCTGTAATATTACTGAATTGTAGCTAATACTTCAGTGTCAAACACGCCCTTAGAGCATAGACTGTTAAATAAGAAGCCACTCCATTCCTCTCTGAAATGATACCCAGCTTATAAAGAATCATATGTATTTCAAACTTGTATCACTTGATTCTTGTTATATAGGCTGTGAAATATTCCCCTGTTTCAAGTAAAATATCTGATTTAGCGTCTGCCCAAGAAGGCTTAAACTTTGTAAGATCGTAATGAACCTGCTATCATCAGAGTGGCTAGATATTATTGTGGCTCACAATACTATTTGAGATTTCGCTTTTGATCAACCTGTCATACAAAATTATATGCAACCCATTTTCCTGAAAAGCACACATAGTGCACACTTGGATAAGTTTAGCTATAGAAAAGCTATTCCCTGAAATATATTCAAATCTATTTGGTACACTCCATTTTCCAAATCATACAAGTTTCACAAAGTACATATTTTTTGACAGCCTCGCTATAGAGTTAAATTTGTGCTTCTTGATTGACCAAATCAACATTATTTGAGTGGAGAGCATGCTAGTGACTGAATTTGCTAAATTATGCTTCAATCAAAATATGCTTTGGTGTCCCTTAAACTCGCCCTTTGTTTTCTTTGTACTGTAGGTTCTGCACAACTGGTCTACCAAGTGATATAGTTGTCGAAGTTGAGGAGATGTCCTTCCATCTCCACAAGGTACAATTTTTTAAAGTTGATGTAATTTTACCGATGGATATTGCTTAGTTTCATCTCCAATTTTATATTCTTTTTTATTCTTTTGACCGCTATTTTCTATTCATAGGTGTTGGATTACATGTCTCTACTAGGAAAACATTTTACATGAGTAACAATCTGTTTCCAACTGGTTTTTTGCATGTCAACCTTTATTTTCTAATTTTCCTCGCTGTAATTTCATAAAATATGTTCACACAAATTTACATTTATGCACGTCTCGGTGTACATTGTATTAAAATCAAATTATCTATTGTAGTTTCCACTGCTTTCAAGAAGTGGTGTTATGGAAAGATTGATTGCAGAAGCATCTGAAGGTGAAGAAGGATGTATCATTAAACTCTCTGACGTTCCTGGTGGGGCTAAGACATTTGAACTTGTAGCAAAATTTTGCTATGGGGTAAAACTTGAACTGACTGCTGCAAATGTGGTACACCTTGGATGTGCGGCCAAGCATCTTGAAATGGCCGAAGAGCATGGGGATGGCAATCTTATTTCTCAGACTGAAATCTTTCTCAATCAGGTGGTTCTGCGAAATTGGAAAGACTCTTTGAAAGCACTCCAAAGCTGTGAAGATGTTCTCTCGTATGCCGAAGAACTTCAACTTCCCAAAAAGTTTATCGAGTCTCTGGCTGCGAAAGCATGTACTGACCCAAATCTATTTGGTTGGCCAGTCATGGAGCATGGGGGGCCCATGCAGAGTCCTGGGGGAAGTGTTTTGTGGAATGGAATCAGCACAGGTGCACGACCAAAAAATTCAAGTTCTGATTGGTGGTATGATGATGCATCAACTTTGAGTTTACCGCTATTCAAAAGGTTGATTTCTGCCATGGAATCTCGAGGCATAAAACAGGAAATAATTGCTAGCTCCCTGAACGTTTATGCAAAAAAGTACATACCAGGGCTAAACCGACGACAGGGTTCCAGCGAATCTAGTAACCGTCTTGCACCAGTGAGTTCAGGAATCTCACTTTCAGAAGAGGATCAGAAGCTTTTGATTGAAGAGATTGATCACTTACTTCCCATTCAGAAGGGTCTAACCCCAACAAAATTTCTATTTGGTCTACTTAGAACAGCCAAGATTCTTCGAGCAAATCCTTCTTGCATATCAAACTTAGAGAAGAGGATAGGAATGCAACTCGATCAGGCAACTCTTGAGGATCTGTTGATGCCTAATTTTTCTTATTCCATGGAGACTCTGTATGATGTAGATTGCGTACAGCGGATTCTTGACCATTTCTTGGTCATGGATCAGGTGGTTGGCAGTGCATCCCCAGGTTCAGTTGATGATGCCCAACTAATGGGATCACCATCACTGACATCGATCACGATGGTAGCCAAGCTAATTGATGGGTACCTTGCGGAGGTTGCCCCAGATGTTAATCTAAAGCTCCCCAAGTTTCAGTCCCTTGCTGCTGCTGTTCCTGAGTATGCGCGGCCCTTGGATGATGGTCTTTATCGTGCAATTGACCTTTATCTCAAGGTAAATTTATCAACAGATATAGGGAAAATTGCAGTGTTGGTATCGTATCTCATATCTGAGTAGCAGATTGGTTCTCTACTTTTTCATTGTAGTTGCACAATCAATCAGAACAACAAAAAAAGTGTCCAAATCTTCGTCAAATCTCAAGTACCTCTCGTGGACACACGCCTCACTTCAAATTTCAGGGCACCAGTATATGTTGCGAAATGAAATACATGTGAGGGCTGCACCACAAGTTAATGGTGATTTGTAAGGTTTCTGTTGTTAGGACTGATTATGAAACTATAAAGTTGACCAACTTTCTACTAGGACAATAAGACGGGTCTAATGGTGCAATTTTTCCATCACTTTATCTGGGGTTTGGGTGAGACTTTGATTCGTTTTAACAATAACACTAATTTTAACCTTTTTACTGTTTTTATATCTGCAGTCTCATCCATGGTTGGCAGAGTCAGATAGAGAACAACTCTGCAGGCTGATGGATTGCCAAAAACTCTCTTTGGAAGCGTGTACCCATGCAGCACAGAACGAGAGGCTGCCTTTGAGAATAATAGTCCAAGTCCTCTTCTTTGAGCAGCTCCAATTAAGGACTTCAATTGCTGGTTGCTTGATGGTCTCGGACAATCTTGATGGGTCGAGACAGTTGAGAAGTGGCGTGATGGGCCAAAACGATGGGGGATGGACCACAGCTGTGCGGGAAAACCAGGTCTTGAAGGTCGGAATGGATAACATGAGGACGAGGGTTTCTGAGCTTGAGAAAGAGTGTTCCAACATGAGGCAAGAGATTGAGAAGTTGGGTCAAGTAAAAGGATCGAGCACTTGGGGAAATGTCTCCAAAAAGTTTGGCTTTAGACTCAAGTCTCAAATGTGCAGTGCTCAAGAGGGATCTGTCAGTAAGCAGAACAATCGAAGTGTGCAAAGTGAAAAGTCGAAAGATCAACATAGTGGAAAGCACTAGAAAAATTTATCTTCAGAAGAATAACGACTCTTCATCTTTTATTTTTTCAATTTTATTTGGCAAATTCTGTTTTTAGTTCAGGATTGGATATTATTGTTTGTGTTATACTTTTGTTTGTTTTGATTCATCTTCGGTATCGCGTCTTGTAACATAAATAGATTGCACTTGTAATTTTGTAGTTTTATGAAATTGTGAAAGTTTTAAGAATTCGTCGGGGAAAATTCTTTTTCTCAGGCTAGAGTTTTCTACCTCAAGTGCGATCATTTATGTTGAGCAGAATCGGTCTTCCCCTCCGTAATAGGAGGTTCTGTTACTTCAAATTGTTTAGATATTTGTACATTCAAATATTTGGTTGTTATGGATATCTCAAGCTATTAAGATTATATAGTTGTAAATTGATTTTATGTTGCTTATATAATACAATCAAACCATTGACTAAATTCAGTCGTGGATTTCAGAACAATTCTGGCTTTTACAACCTGTTCATGGTTCTTTTCTTTTTGCCTTTAACCGCTTTTCTATTGATTCTATAGCTAAATCGTCGTCTTCATCGTCCACTACTTCTCTTCCACTAAATACAATGGTGCCTATGCTCACCATTAAATTGAACTCTTCCAAAAATCTCTTATGAGAAAGCCAATTTCAACCTTTATTGATCAGTCGAAGCTTATTTGGCTCTGGATGGCACCGTACTTGCTCCACCTACTGTTCAAGGCACCAATGGACAGGACATTCCGAATCCAAACTATGCTACTTGGCGTATGACAGATCAGATGCTTCTAAGCTTGGTTTACTCTTCCCTCACTGAAGAGGCCATGAGTGAAGTGCTTGGAGCTACCACTTCTTGTGGGGCTTGGCTTGCTTGCCTTGGAAGCATCTTTTTCTCACAAATCCAAAACTAGAAAACTTCAGCTGAAAGATGAGCCGCATCTTATGCAGCGTAGCTCCCTTTCCATGGCAGAATTTTCTCGAAAATTCAAAGAATTGTGTGATCAGATCATTTCTATTGGTCGTCCTATTGATGTTACTGATTAGATTCATTGGTACCTACGGGGTCTTGGTGAAGAATTTACTACATTCTCTACCACCATGATGTCACAACTCCCCTACCGACCTTCGTGGATCATGTGCCCAAAGCGATCAGTCATGAACTATTTGCTTGTTCTATCTCTTCACAGCCCGTTCATTCCGCCTTCACAACGTTGAAGGGTAACAATACTCAAAATTGGAGTGGTAATGAAAAAGGGTGGAGGTTCAAAGCAAAACTCCTCTAATATTTCTCCATCCCTCTCACGTGGATCTACTTCTATTTGTCAATTGTGCGAAAAGGAGGGTCACACAGCTCGACGTTGCTGGACTTATCTTAAAATGAAGAAGAAACAAGACACAAATACTTCTGAGGCCTTTATTGCTTGCTCAGATTTAGATAATGTCGACCCTGAGTAGTATCCTGATTCAGTGGCCACATCACACATGACAAGTGATGTTGATGGTCTAGATAAATCTGCTATCTACTCTGGTAATTATAGTATTTTTGTTAGAAATGGTCTGTCACTACCAATTACACATATTGGTTCTCTTTCCACTCTTGTTCCATCTGGTTCCTTAACGTTGTCAAATATCCTTGTTGTCCTTAGCTTAACCAAAATTTGAATTCAATTAGTTAAGTCAGGCGTGAGACTAATTGTATAGTCAATTATTTTCCCTTTTGGTTTTTCCATTCAGGATCTAGCAACACGGGGTAGTGCTAGGAGCTGAAAAATGTGAGAATATGTTGTACGTGTTAAAACGGTATCACAGGGCTTTAGTTTCCATTCTCCAGTCTAATAAAAATCGAACTCCTTCACATTTGTGGCATGCTCATTTAGGTCATCCCCATGTTCGTGTTAGTGAATTTCTTTCTAGTCATGGTTTCATTTTCTGTAGCAATAAAATTAAGGGATAATTGCAACAGGGATTCCAAACCTGAGTTTTTTTTTGCAAATTTTACAACAATCTTCACTTTGTGCCACTCACAATCCCAAACTTTTCATAAATTCGCACAAGAGGTTCAAATGACTGTAAGTTGACCAATAAATTTAATTTTGACCAAATTTAGGCAATTTTTTAAATGGTAAAATGATAACTTTGCATTTTATATATAAAATAAGTTAAAAAATTAAACTAAAACAAATCAAATAATAAAAAAACATATAAATTCACCATCTTTCCCACCCACCCCCAACCCCACCCCCAATGAAAACCAGAAAACCACACTGCCACCACCGACCACCACCACAACTTTCCTCAGCCACCACCACCGGCCCACACCGCCACCACAACTCCCCATACCCAAACCAACCATCCACCCTAATTTACCTAACCCCATGGAGGTGACTCTAATAGACCCGATTGTTGTCAGTAATTCAACGGTCGTAAGGGTAAATTGCAATAGGTTTTTAATAGGATTTTTGCATTGTCAAAAGCTTTCGATTTTTACACAACAATGGCAAAAGATACTCTAATAGACCCGATTGTTGTCAGTAATTCAACGTTAGTAAGGGTAAATTGCAATAGGTTTTTAATCTTTTTGCATTGTCAAAAGCTTTCGATTTTTACACAACAATGGCAAAAGATGAGGTAATTTCACCTGTTCTATCACTAATTTTTCTATTGAATCTCGAACTTTCTACCATTTTATTGCTGCGAATTCATGGTGTCTACTGCTAGCCAAAGCTATTGTCATTTTACTCAAAGTTTTGGCTGCCATTTTGCTCAGAGTGGCTATTTTTCTTGGGGCGTGGCGGGTGCGGAGATGAGTAATGAGTGAGTTAGTTTCTGTTTTTGGGGAGAAAATAATAGCTTGGCAAGTGTGCTTTCAAGATTTGTGAATGGACGGGATGGACGCAGTGGTAGTAGTGTGGGCCGGTGGTGGTTGGTGGCTGAGGGGAGTTGTTGTGGTGGGTGGTGACAGTGTGGTTTTTTGGTTTTGATTGGCGATGGGGATGGGGAGTAGGGCTGGGGTGGGGTGGGGTGAGGAAGATGGTGAGTTTATATGTTATTTCATTTTTTGATTTTTCTAGTTTAGTTTTAACTTATTTTATTTATAAAATGCAAAGTTAGCATTTCACCCTTTAAGAGTTGTTTAAATTTGGTCAAAGTCAAATTTATCGGTCAAATAACGATCAAATAGACGATTTCCATCCATTTGGACCTCAAATGCAAATTTATGAAATGTTTGGTTTAGGGTAAAGTTTGCAAAAAACTCAAAGATTTGGGACTGTTGCTGCAATTAGCCCAAAAATTAAAGGCAACGCTCTATAATTATGCATTGGTTGTAGCCTTGCTAAAAATCTTCGTCTTCCATTTGACAATAATGATAAACGTTGTTCTTTGCCTTTGGATCTTATTCATTGTGATCTATGGGGATCTTTCCCAATTTTATAAAAATCAGGATGTCGATATTATGTTTTTTTTATTGATGACTACTCTAGATTTAGTTGAATTTATCCTCTAAAATCAAAATCTGCCTTCTAAAAATTTGTTGAGACATAGTTTGCTCAACCTATTAAACAATTTCAATGTGATGGCGGCATAGAATTCACCAATAATAGATTTCAATCCCATTTGACTAATTGTGGTATTGTTATTTGTATTGCTCGTCCTTGTACTCCTAGTCAAAATGGTGTAGCTGAACGGAAGCACCATCATGTTACTAAAATAGGTTTAACCCTTTTGTTTCATTCTATCGTTCCTCCTTTTTTTTTTTTGGGTCGATGCTTTTTCTACAGCTTGTTATCTCATTTAACTAGCTCCTCACAAGCTCTCGATGGCAAATGCCGTATGAACTCCTTTATGGTAAATCACCTTCCTACTTTACTCTTCGTACTTTTGGAAGTATTTGTTTCCCATATTTGTGAGATTACACTCCTCACAAGTTTTCTCCACAATCTGCAGTGTGTATTTTCCTTGGATATAGCCATATTCATAAAGGTTTCCAATGCCTGGATCGTAGGACAAATCGTGTTTATATTTCGCGTCATGTTCAATTTCTTGAACATATTTTTCCATTTGCTAGTACCTTTAATGCAAAGGAAACCACTTCTTCTGATTTTATTAAATTTTTAGAATGTTCTGACATATTTACGAATCAGCCATATGAGCCTTCTACAGGTACATCACGTGTGCAAGAATCAATGTCTTAAATGCAATGATCCCCCACTTTCTTTTCCCCCACAACCAAACTCTTCCATTATTTCCATTCCCCTTTTCGAAAATCCAATTCCTCAAATACAACCTGAAACATCTCCACCCGTGACTGGTTCAATTCCATCATCTCAACCGATGACTACTCAAGCGAAAGTGGGCATATTCAAACCAAAAACGTATCATGTGTTATCTCATGTTCCTTCTTCATTAACTTTTCAAGCTTTAATTGCAATTAAAGAACTATGGGGTTTTAAGTCCGATTCAAACACCTAGAGTGGTTATCTGCAATGGATGAAGAAATCAGTGCTTTGAATACGTGGTTTCTTGTACCTCGCCCAAAGAATCATAATGTGGTTGGATGTAGATGGATTTTTAAAACCAAATTATGGTCAGATGGTTCTATTGAGTGTCACAAGAAACATCTTGTAGCTCAAGGATTCTCTCAGGAGCACAGATTGGGTTTTGAGGACACATTTAGTCTAGTGGTTCGACCAGCAACAGTTCAGCTCATCCTCTCTTTAACAACTACTTCAGGTAGGCGTTTGCATTAACATGATATTAAAAACGCCTTTCTACGATGGTACTTGACAGAGGAAGTTTATATGCAGAAACCACTTGACTATACTGATTTTGTTCAACCAACACACATTTGTAGATTAAAACATGCGTTGTATGGCTTGAAACAAGCTCTATGCACTTGGTTTCAACGTTTTAGCCAATTTCTCATCACAATTGGTTTTCATTCTAGTCAAGCAGATTACTCTTTATTTGTTCTACACTTTGACGCTGGGACTATTTATTTGCTTTTGTTCGTAGATGAAATGGTCGCTATAGGTAACCATCATTCCATGGTGCAATCTCTTATTAGCCAATTGTCAAATGAATTTTCTATGAAGGATCTTGGCAGCCTACATTATTTTCTTGGTGTTGAAGTCCAACGAAATGAGTATGCACTTCATCTTCTTGAGTGGGCATATATGGTGGATTGTAAATCGATAACTTCTCCATTTGTTGTTGGTTATCACATTACTGCTGATGGAGAGTTATTTTATAATCCCACTCATTTTTGTTGCTTAGCAGGGGCTTCGCAATATCTAACTATCACATGTCGGACTTGTCTTATACTGTTAATTCCATTTGCTAGTTTATGCATGCACCCATATTTCTAAAACGTATTTTACGCTACATTAAGGGTACATTTCATTATGGAATTCAACTATTTAGTTCATCATTTCCTACGCTTACAAGTTACTCAGATGCTGATTGGGCTGGTTGTCCTGACATTCGGTGACAACTTGATATCCTGTGTTCAAAGAAACAAACAACTGTGTCTAGATTGAGCACCAAAGTTGGATATCGCTCTCTTGTAGTTGCTACGGTTGAAGTTGCTTGGATTGTTTAGTTGTTAAGTGGTTTTCACATTAATCTTCTGCACCTCGTATCTTATGTGATAACAAAAGAACTACTTTTATGGCTCATAATCCGGCCACTCGCCCACGGTCCAAACATATTGCCGTAGATTATCACTTCATGCGCGAGTTGGTATCTTAAAACAAACTAACAATGCAGTTTATTCCCTTCAAATTACAACTTGCGGATATATTTACGAACGGTGTCTCAAATTCTTTATCTCTTTTGTTCCGCAACAAGCTGAGCGTGATTCCCTCAGCCACGTTCACCTTGAGGGGGTCTTGAGTACAATCGGTCTTTCCCTCCTTAATAGGAGGTTCTGTTTCTTCAAGTTGTTTAGATATTTGTATATTCAAATATTTGGTAGTAATGATATCTCGAGCCATTAAGATTGTATATCTGTAAATTGAATTTATGTTGCTTATAGAATACGATCAAACTATCGACTAAATTCAGTCGTGGACTTCAGAACAATTCAGGTTTTTACAAAAAGTTCAATTTAGCCCCCGTTGATTTAGCTAAAGATCAAAATTTTAGTAAATTTTGATAAAAATTAATGAAATGTCCATGAAGGGTGTGGATACTCTCTTTGATTTTTATATTTCGCAGGGAGATGATATTCTAAACAAGTAATAAAGTGGATGAGAATCAAGTATTGATTGCATGAGAACGAAGTATCTAATCTAATTTTCAATCAACCTAACTCTAATCGAATAACACACAATTAAGATAAGATATATATTGTGTTTACTAATTATCCTAAGACTAACTAACCTTACTTATCTAAGTGGTAGGGAAGCGGTTATGAATACTCAAGTAATTGATAAACGCTAAAACATTGAATCCTCATATATTTTTCCATCTTAATATTAATATCATAATTCAACAACATTTATTTGGGCATGAATATCAATGTTCCTATCTTGTTCAAAAATCTTTCGAGTAAAATCAAGCATATTCTCACATGTGACCCGATAATATCTCTATTAGAATGCAAACATATGAAGTTGCATTCAATTACATGAAAGTTCAATTAGGTCATGCAAATTGTATCAATAGGACCTTACAACATTTTTACGAATGTTAATATAAATCATACATCAATTCAATTAGTCGCCAATTAAATGAGAAAACATTTTTGTATCCTCAGGTGTAAAATTCAGGTTTCCATATTCAAAATTATATTTTGGACAACACTCCTAATGAGAATGACAATAATTCCAGTGAGTGACATCGTATAAATGCTGCATAGGACTCCTTCCTTCATAGCAATGGTGTTTTTCGTGAGGTCGTCCGAAGGTGATAGATAAGGTGTCAACTGTGACAGGAGTGGGGTGTCCGTGAGATGGGGTGGGGCGGGTGGGGTGGGAGAATCTGGTCAAATAATTAGTCACAGTCACAATTAGATGATTGTGACCAATTAATTATATGATTAACAAACTTATTGTTCAATTTTTTTCCCATCTTCCAATGGTGTTACGTTAAGTATTGTTTGTCAAAATTTTCTAGCAACAAAATCTGTATTTATAGCATGATTGAATTATATTACTAAATTATTGTAGTTATTAAATTTTTATCAAAGGAAAACCACGTGAAATGAATTAAATGAAGAAAATCTCTCCTATTAAAATTCCGAAATTCATAAAATCGTTGCAAAAAATTCAATACGATTCCAACAATTTACCATGAATAACAAGTCCTAGAGATATGCACAAAAAAGGTTAATATATGCATAAATTATGTTGATTTACGTATATATAAAATTTGGTTTGTTTGTGATTAATTATTGTTAAATCACTGATTCGATAACTCGATAATTTGTCCAGATCAACAACTGAGTCATGTATGATAACTATGGGTAAAACCAAGTTAACAATTCAAAAATATGCATAGAAATGGCAAAGCAAGTAGAGGTAGAATTTTTTTTATTTTTTATTTTTCTGTTCAGACCTAACCGATAACTCAATTGAACAAATTAAAAAAGTTTATCAATCTTACAATTCTATTCAGACACAAGTGTGAATCACATCCATTAGTCAATTCTAATTCTAATACATCTTGTGATGCTTTATCATTTGACAAATTAAGTCAAATTCAATTGAAATTTGTAGTCTGTGTTTTGCTTGTTAAACTCAATTTCAAAGGATGCGCCGCAATCTAAGCCTACAAATTAGAAAAATATAGAAAACGCCAACTTTCGCTAGCTGGCTGTGGAAGATACCCGTCTTGTAACATGAATATGTGCAACTAGCTTATTTATAATATGACAGAACTCGAGAAGAATTGTTGGATTATGATATTTTTAGTACGGACACTTTGACTAGTGTGACGCGTCTGTGTCAGGGTTCGACACATGTCGAATACCGANAATAACAACTATGTACACATATTTAAAATATTTCAACAAAAAAATTAACGACAAGTATAAAACTAAATTTATATTATATAAATAAAGAATTTTAAAGAATTTAATCAGATTGCCGATGACGTTTCGTGTTTGTATATTTTTGAAAAATTGAGTATCGACATGTCGAGACACACATGTTCATGGTGGTGCATCATATACTTAAGTAGAAATCCGAGTCTTCAGATTTCAATTTGTTTGTTTTAGTTCAATAAGTTTAATTTATTTATGGGTAACTTAGCAATTTATCAAATAAAAGAATTGCTATTTATTTTAACTATCATTTTCAAATACAAGTCACACTTTTATGTGTTTATCATGATTACAGATCATTTAAGAATTAAATCATGATTGGTGTACACCAAGTTTGACAGCCAGTCAATTTGAAAGAAAAAAAATAGTTTCCCCGCCACAATATTTTTAAACAAAATGAAATGTAAACAATAATATAAATCAAAGAATGTAAAAATAGCAAAATCCCTGAGAATTATACCATCTAATAAGAATGGTTCTGCTCGGAATAGGAGAAAGCCTAAAGAGCGAAATAGTTAGGTCCCCAATAAACTCTCTAGAGGTAAATATGAGAAAAACACCTCTAGGACTCTCGTTAAGAAATCTCAATCTATCCAATGTCATTAGTGCAAGGGGTTCGGTTATATTAGGAGTGAATATCCTAATTTGAAAAAGAGTTCGGGTAGAGAACGTCGTAAGGCTTTAGTGTGATCATGAGTGATGAGGAGTTTGATTCCAGCTCTCAGAATGAGACGTCTGGTTGTGAGAATGAACAAAAATTCATGGCCTTCACCTCGATTGCTACAATCGAATTTGAACGTGAGATTGAAAATGTTGAAAAGGAGAATGAGAGTGAAAAGTTTGAAGAAGAGTCTGATGATGAGATTGATATTCGCGAATCTTATCGTGAATTATTTGATGAGATTCTTAAAATCAAGAAGGTCAATAAAGCCATCTTGAAAAATGCGAACGAGCTTGAACTTGAACGTAAAAAATTGATAAGTGACCTTCAGGACTCGACTAGAAAAGTGAGTAAGTTGAAGCTAGTTAATGAAAACTTGAATCGTTTATGAGTGGCTCGCAGAAGCTAGACAATCTGCTTGGGATGAATAAGTCTGCTGGAAATAGGCATGGTCCGGGTTATGTTGATAACCATGATGCTACTGCTAGCACGTCCAGGACCACGTTTGTTCCTGCCACCAACAAAGCTCGTGAGACTACTTTTCCTAAATCTAAAGATAAGCATGCCACAAGATCGAGGCCTACTAAATAGCGTAGGGTCAATCATCCTACTTTTCGGTGACAACCTCCGAGCAGGTTTGAACCTAGGTTCATTCCCACTGCCACCACTATGGTGCATTGAGACATACTAGACCTAGGTGTCATAACCATATGACTAGAAGTAAGAATCAGGATTTTACTAGCAAGGTTAACCTTCTTGTCAATCAAGTTAGCCACTTAACTGAGATTATGACTCGGTTAACGCAATTAACTTATACTTCTATTAAAGTCTGGGTTAAGAGGAGCGACCTGAAAGATCGTAAAAATAGTCGTGCTCTTCATGGTAAGGGCATTCAAATTTCACTCCGATTTGACATATAGGTGCATGCATGCGCAATTCACTGTATCCATTTATTCATACATGCATCGTATTTATTTTTATGCTATTTTCTATTTTTTTTTTTTTGTTTGCATTTATTTGTTTTAAATGTTGGTTTAAAAAAAATTGAAATATGAAAAACTACAAAAAGATTTTTTTTTTTTTTTTTTACAAACTACACATCGTGATAATTTTAAACGTGGCATGTGAGACCAAGTAAGCATTTATCTATTTTACACTGTTATTTCCATCACTTGGTTCAATTTAATGTGGAGTATTGAATATATGTGTTGTCATGTAATCTTTTGTACTGCACACACTATGATCTTGTGAGTGAGTCTGGACCACATCTGTGAGATTTGGGATGACAGTCACGTGTTAGTAGAGTGACATTGAATATTAATTGACCTACATTTAGATGACCTTAGCTCGTGAATATGATCTTGTGAGTGAATCTGAATCACACGTGTGAGATTTGGGTTGGCAGTCACATGTTAATAGGGTGACCTCGAACATGAACTGACCTACATTTAGATGACCTTAGCTCGTGATACCTGCGTTGTTGCTTTGTAAAAAAAATGAGAATATGATTAATTATTTAGTTCATATTATACTTTTGTTCGAAACCTATGTGACTCGAGTAATTAAGCTCGAGGGGTTTCTCATAACCTGGTGCCTATGATCATTTGACTTGGGTTAACTGGCATAAAGCTCGTTACATGGGCCAATTTAGTCGCTTAATAGACAAGAAAAACGACACATCGTGATGATTTTAAACGTGACATGTGAAACCAAGTAAGCATTTATCTATTTTACAATGTTATTTCATTACTTGGTTCGCTTTAATGTAGAGTATTGAGTATATGTGTCGTCATGTAATCTTCTGCACTGCACACACTATAATCTTATGAGTGAGTCTGGACAGCATGTGTGATATTTGGGATGGCAATCACGTGTTAGTAGGGTGACCTTGAACATAAATTGACCTACATTTAGATGACCTTAGCTCGTGATAGTTTTCCTACATTGTTGCATTGTGAAAAAAATATGAGAATATAATTAACTATTTGGTTCATCTTATACTTTTGTTCGAAGCCTATTTAACTTGAGTAATTAAGCCCGAGGATTTTCTCATAACCTAGTGCATATGGTCATCTGACTTGAGTTAACCGGCCTAAAGCTCGTTACAGGGATCAATTTAGTCGCTTAATGGACAAGATTCTGCACATAAGATGTTATTTACGAGAAAAGCGATAAAAATTATTATATGCTCAGATTCAGGGGGAGAAAAGAAAAATTATTGAGCTCGTTTTCAGGTCCTAAAATTTATTCGTACCTAACAGTGATGTTTACATATCATTTCTCATAAATTTAAGGTTTGGAATCATTTTTACGAGAAAATAGTGGCACTTTACACGCATGAATCATTTATACACTTTACTCTATCTTGAACTTTATTGAGAACGTGGGAAAGTCTTTTTGAAAATGCTCGACTTGTGATTGCATACATGATTTAATTATCAAGGTGTCGTGAAGTTAATTTGCTTAATTTTTGTAATTTTTTTTTAAAATGCTATTTTTCTTAATTTTTAAATTTTTAGTGCTATTTTTGTCATTTGACATGTCGCCAGCTTATCGCTGGAACACGCTCAAGCGACAGTAGTAGAAGCTGCCTCGCTTGCTTGTCGCTCAACACTCGCTTGAGAGACAGACCGCGTTTTTGCATTATAAGGTCATTTTTTCAGGGGTTTTACGCATTTTCCCAATTTCTTCACTTGATTTCTGCATATTTTTGCTATCCCACACAAAGTTGGTGCTTTGCCCACTCAATTAACACTTCAAATCCTTCATCAATTTTGTGGTTTTTCGCTATTTTTGCGATTTTCATTGAATTTTTGCATTGTTTGGCCATTATTGAGTGTATGTTTGACATTGCACGACATGTTTAGGTCCATGTGTCAGATTATCATCAATTTTGCACGATTTTGCTACTCACATTGAGGTTCTTGGATGTTTTTGGCATACTTTTGGCATGATTCATTGTGCATTGAATTTCATTGAGTTAATCAGATTTGTTTGTGTATTGAATGTGGTGTTGGAGTAAAATTTTATTTCAAGTCGAGGTTGTTTTTTGGTTGATCGATTTGTCATCGTATACGTCACCACGTCATGATTAACGTCACTTCGTCATGACATCACGTCACTTACGTCTAGGCATCATTGCATGTCATCATGCATTCATGTTAAGGCACGGTGCATGTTATCATATTTGTCTTATTTTACGTGTATTCATGCATATCTTGGTTTAGTTTATCATATATCGAGGTTTTAATGTAGTGATTCATTTCTTTCAAATGCCACCCAAGAGAGCACGCACGACCCCTTCCACTCATAGTACCTCAATTTCATATAGTAGGACTAGGTTCATCTCGGCTATCGCCCAAGACGTTTTTGGGTCACAATTCTCTTTACGTCCCGTTGTTTTCGAGCGTGAGGTCATCATGTCTGACCTATTCCCCAACCTCGTTGTTAGCTTCACTTCTTGGGAACCACTGTTAGTAGAGTTAATATCCCCACTGAGTCTATTAGTTCAGGAGTTCTACGCTAAACCATGATGTTAGTGGTTCTTCTTTTGGGATTTTTCTTTGGGGTAGGACTGTTAAGATTACATCGGATGTTACTTCGAATCGTATTCATATTCCTCGAGTCGTCCATCCCCTATTCCCCTACATTACTCGTGATTCACTTCCGGCGGACTCGTTAGTCCGTTCAACGGTGCTTAACACACCGTTGGAGGGAGGTCCAGGTGCGATTCGTATTGGTTCTCTTCCAACTGAACGCCATATTCTGTTGTGCATTATGTGCACTAATCTATGGCCAGTCTCCCACACTTCTTCATTACCGATGGAGAATGCTCGTTTTCTTTATACTCTTTTGCATGGCGATTCCATTTATTTACCTTATTTCATATGCCAGCAGATTTTGAGGGCTTTTCGTACTACGGAGACGAGGGTTGGGTTGCCCTATGCATGTTTGATATATCACTTGGTGACAGCCTTAGGAATCATTTTTCCATATGGGGTTTCGCAGCGAGCTTCTCTGCTGATTGGCCATACTACCATCGCCTAGAGTAGGTTTCGTACTTCTTCTGAGCCAGCTTAGCCATCTGACCAGACTGTGCCGGCTGATCCTATTGATGATCTCATCTCTTTTGATCCATCTGATTTTCCTTCTTTCTCGACTGCTCCTCAGCCTTCCAATATTCCATCTACTTCTACTTTGTCTCCTTCTCTGTCCGAGTCAATTCCTCCTCCTCCTGGGTCTACACCTTCTGCATCTGCTCCAATCGACCCTTCAGTCGCTCTTTTGGGTCAGATGACAGTGCTTAGCGAGCAGTAGGCTTGTATGATGGCGGAGATTATACTGCTACGTGCTACAGTTGATCGACACACTACCGAGTTCACTATACTTCGGGATGCTGTTGGATACATGCAGCATGGACTTCGATGGATTCGTCGCCACTGGAATGATGATGCTTATGAGGAGAGGACAGACTCCGATGATGCTGCCGGTGCTTCCTAGTTTTAGATATTGTTATAGATTTTTGGCAGTATTAGATTTTTGTTGATAGGGGAAGAGTAGTCTGTAGACATCTAGATCCTTTTTGCTTATGCTTATATGATGTATCTATTTATCGAATGTCAGGATGTAATTATATTTTTAAGTGATTATATGTTAGTGTTAAAATTTCTTTTCAAAATTGAAATTGAATTCTTTAACATCTGCATTTTATGTCTGAGGGGTTGTTAGGGAGACGTAGATACATTTGTCTACTGCATACATAAAAACATTGAGAGTTTGCAGTAAGGGAGAGATTTTGTGATATTTCTTGGTCTAGATATTTTAATGGAGTAGATATTCTTGCTTTCACAGGACATATATGTTTTATCTACTTGATGTACAACTTTTGATTTCAGTTTTGCTAAATTAAGTTTGACGTTTTAGTAGTATCAATGTGTCTTCATGATAAGTTGGGTTGCATTGTTACTACGTCTTGATT
>CAIGRN010050916.1:0-21475 GCA_903798345.1 Fraxinus anomala
TAGTCACTGTTTGACAATTATTATTTTTAAAGTCTTTTTTTTTCTATGTGCTCATTTTTAATCATACATTTACACAATAAAATATTTTGTACGTAAATTTAAAATTAAAATTACTATTCAAAACTTTATTTTCCTCAAATAATGGTTGTCAAATAGAGGCTATTTACTCGTTCCTGCTTAAACTCGAAAAACATATGCCGATTTAAAGTGTCGTGTCAATTATTAGTTTCAATAAGTCAAAGCTCCCTCTCTATATATTAAGCCCGTGTTAGGTCCATTTTTCAGAACAAATTTTGTAAGAAAATGATTTTTTTTAGAGAATATATGGTTGAAAATGAATTTAAGAAAAAAATAGTTTTAAAAATGAGGCTCAAACTGTGACAAATTTTTTTTTTTTAAATTATAAGCTAGTGAATCCAATAAAATGAGTTGTTAAAAGTGGATAAAAATGATAAGTCAAACAAAATGTATGGTTAAAAATATAAATTAAACCAGTTTAGAATTTCAAAAATGTTTTTTTCAAACAATGACTAAATATTTATATTGAAGTACACAAAGCAATTCAGATAGATGTTAGAACTTCCATCAGTAATTTAGAGATTTACAATGGAGTAATGTTATTCATTTTAAAGTCAATGAATTTTATAATATTTTTCTCACTAAATAATAAATTAATTTCAAAATATAGAAAATAAAAATAAAAACTAATACGTGGACTTAAAATATTTTTGTTTGTATTCATTTAAATATATTTTTAAAATTTTTGTATTTAAATAATCATTTGAGAGCTATAACGTTTTTATTTTTTATCTTTTATAATTTTTATTTTCCCTATAAATTTTTGTAATCTTTATTTTTCAGAATTTTAATTTTATAGAATTTTATTTTCTGGAATTATATATTTTTAAAATTTTAGATTTTTTTTTTTCAAATATTTTTTAGAATTTATCAATTTTATTTTTTGAATTTACTTTTTAGAATTTTAATTTTTCAGAATTTTTAAAATTTTATTTGTTAAAATTTTTAATTTTAATTTTTCACAATTCTTAATTTTTAAAATTTTATTTAAACGTTTATTTTTCATGTTTTGAGTGTTTTCAAAATTTTCACTGAAAACACTTAAAACTTCAAAAATACGTTTTAAGTTTTATGTTATAAATTTTTCTTTGTTTTCAAAAATGCATTTTCAGAAATAACATATCAAATATGTTTTCAGTGTTTTACAAAACTAAAACTTTAAAGCAATTTGAAAACAATAAGCCAAACGCACCTAAGTTTTTTGAAAAAACGGGTTGATTATCACCTCTGGCCACAAACTTTTTGTGTCTAGTCACGAACAACACTCTCCTTTTTTTTTTTTAATATAAATAAAAATTGTAATCATGTATAACTATTTGCCACCTAGATAAAAAAAGTAAAAACTTAAAATATAAAAGAACTAAACGATAAAGCAAAATTTGTTATTTCTGTCTAGTAGCTTTAGACGTGTTGTTCAAGACTTCACGTATTCGAAATATTATGGACATACAAACTCCTTTAGACATAAAAAATCGTGTTCTCTCTTGCAAAATGGATCAAAATATTTGTAGGAATTCTTATTGTGGTCAAAATATGATTTACTAAATTTATAAAGATGTATTTGAACTAAAATAAAGAAAAGTGGAATGGATTAAGGCATTTCTCCAATGTGACTATGGTGCTACTACATTAATCTATGTGATATTACGTGTTAGACTCAATGAAATATAGAATTAAATAATTTATTTAATTATACATCTTATTTAATGATATATTTGTATCATTTAGACTATTGTTGTTACAACAATGATGCTAAATAGTATTACGTTCAACGGGAGATATGAAAGAACTTCAAACATCATGTACTAGCTTTAGAGTCTTGGAAACATAGAAGTTGAGTTGATAAGAGACTACAAAGTATAATCCTCTAAAATCGTGTTATCTTTTTAAAAATTGATTTAAAGTTCACAATTTTATCTTGTTCATTTTTTTTTTTAATAAATTTTTTTTTTTCATTACAAATGGAAAGAATATACTTTTAAACCTAGTCACCTAGAATATATTGGGCACGTCCCTTTCAGTAAACATTGCCCAAAAATGAAATTAATTTTGAGAAACGTAGAAAGAATAAAAGTTTGGACACGTGGATTCTGACGATTGGATTGGTCCGACACAAGTCAGCATATCTTCACGAACAGCCAATCAGCTTCCTTCATCCTCCAACCAATAGTACAGAGTGCATATATAAATACATAGACAATTGCATCTGGGGTCCTAATATTTTCAAAAAGTATAAACGAATCCAATATTCAAATCTTGTTAGTTGTTACTACCATCAACAACCTTCATAAATATAACAGTACGAGTCCTTTTGGACTGAATACTTCCATATTGCCGTTACGTAGGTGGCATGTGACTAGCACATGCACAACTTTTCTCAAGGAAAAAGTTGGTAAAGAATATTGAATCAATAATAAATAAACAATTTAAAAACGAAAAATTAAACCATATTCTCTAAGTACCCACCCTTCTAGTAATAGAACCCTCGAAGTGCGGTTGAAAATCCCTCACCTTCATTGCTCTCCAATACCACCATTGTCATTGCCTAATCGTCACTAACGATTGACATTTTACTCCAATCACAAGTCACACCTTGTAGGAGGGGAAACGATGATGTAATCTTGTATAGTTTGTTTTTTATTTTTATTTCATTTTTTAAATTTCTTGATTAAATATCATTTTACACTCATGTAAAGTTGACCATGTACTATTCACATACCTAGTTAACATCCATGAATTAAGCTAGATGTACATTGTTGTTTACATTAAGGATGACATTCTCCTCTTTATGTTAAAATCTGGTCAGTAATGTGAAAGGATGCTAAAAAAATCAACTATTATGATGGGTGTTTAGTAAAAGAATGTCAAAGTTAATGTAAACAACAATGTACATGTAGCAGAATTGAACATCCATTTAGATAGATTCCATCAGGAAGGACTCGTGCTGCTACATTTATGAGAGATTGATGATGATGGTGTCAAGATTTGAAGGTTGGGGATCTTCTTGCAATTATCTCATAAATAGATGTCAGGATAATATTGATAATTGTCAGTCTGATTATTACCTTTACCTTACACCCTCGATCATCGTCAATCCCAATTTTTCTCTCTCTACTAGCAGAAACATTCGAACATTTATGGCTTCCTCCTCAGCTAGTCGCTGGTTTAGGCCTGAGGTTTGTAACTTTCTCTCCCTAGATTTTTGGTTGATTGAAATGGACTTAATCGGAAGTTTTTTTCTGATGCGATTTGTGTATGTACAGGTGTATCCACTGTTCGCCGCCGTCGGAACTGCAATCGGAATCTGCGGATTCCAGCTTATCCGCAATATGTGCATTAATCCTGAAGTCAGGTTGATCTCTCTTTCATTTTAACAAATTCGTGTGAAAATATTTTTATTTAAAATTTATCTTCGGCACACACAATCACAGTATTGGTTCATCATCAGAGGTCTAACAAGAGCTCAATTTCATGTATTTTGAAAGTTGAAACAATTATAAAGACCACCAAATTTATTAATCTGAATTTTTGTCTTCAATACATTTCATTGTACAAGTATACTGTAGGATATATCATGTATGGAAGCATCTAGAACGTTTCGAAAACTTAAAAAAAGGATTTGTATCTTTTATTGAAATTTGGAAGCATTGTGGAAATTTTAGATCAAAATATTCAGAAACTTGAACTTATTTTTAAAAAATAAATAAATAAATAATTATATAAATAATAATCCAAAACTTTTAAACTTTAAAATTAAATTTACTCTTCTAGATTTATTGATAGAAAATAAAAAATTATATTATTACAATCAGTTTGTTTTAAAATTTATTTTTCAATAAATATCATGACCAATCAATTCAACCTTTATTTTGACATTGTTAACGAAATGTAAGATTTTATCAACTTTATTTTGAGAAGCTATTATCGGCAAGTGTAATTGTAATTGATTCAATAATATTCTACAAGCAATCCACGCATTTGAAAAATAACATTCCATCATTTTCATATAGTCTAGCACTTCAATCGTCTTTTTGGTCTCTTATGGCAAACAATTTCTCAAGTTTCAGCTCAAACAATAACTCTTGCCCATAATATCAGAATTTTAATCGTACTTAAAAAATTATTCAAACTTATCACACCAACGCTTAAAAGACTTGTCATTTGCACTCTTCAGTTTTTTTTTTAAGAATAAAAGAAAAATCGAAAGTATTTTCATATTTAAAAAAAAAAAAATTGTTCAAACTTTAATTTAAATGAAGAAAGAGATTGACAATATATATAAGAAATAATCAACTCTAAATTTTTTTTTCAGATGATTGTGTTATCCCATTATTGAAATTTTCATAGTGCTTATTTATATGAATAATATGTTTTTTCATAAAATATATATTTAACTTTCATTTGAACAGCAATTTCATTATCAGTATCTTGTAAGATTCAAATTCAATTTCTCGATATATTTCAAAAAATGAAATAAATACTTTCAAATGATTAATAGTAGCATCAATTGACAAGTCCTTACTTCACAATATTTTGCTTACTCTATTAAAAATTGATATATATTGTACCAAATAATCATGTCAAATAAGAACTCGATATTCATAATGTTAAAAGATAAACTTTAATCTCTCTAAATGCTTTGAGGTGAGCACATGTTTCTACCTATTGTTCTAAAGCAGCTTTTATTTGTTGCGCTTGAACTAACATTTTAAACTTGGCTTTATGAACATGTTTGTAATAGTGGCACAAGTGTCAAAAATTTCACATCATCCTGGAACAAATTTCATCACTTCGTAGAAGATGAAAACACACACACATATATGATAACAATCTTGACATCTTAAATTACAAATATCATGTTCAAGTATTTTAAAAATATATAATAAAACACCAAACAGTTCTTGCCTTGAAGTATCATTAAGGCCTTAAAAAAAACCTCTAACGTTAATCTAAATAATTAAGCTTTAAATACTTCTACAAATAAAGACTGAATTAACTTAACGTTTACTTTTAGATTAAAGATTAGTATGTTTCCTAGTTGGACAGCTGAATTGGCTCGATTGATTGTATTTTTTTACTTTATTTTGTTGTTTCTAATTTTTTACGAACTATATAAAGTAATTTTTTTAGGGGGCTCTCATAAAAGCATGGCGCCGTAGGCAATTGCTTACGTCGCCTATAGTCGGGAGCACAACTAATTTTAGCTTAAAGAAGGAAATACAAGTGATGATTATGATTTTAAACAGGGTAAACAAACAAGGTAGGGCTGCTGGAGTATTGGAGAATTTCTCGGAGGGAGAAAAATACGCGGAGCATGGTCTTAGAAAATTCGTTCGTAATAAGCGACCAGAAATCATGCCGTCCATCAACAGCTTCTTCTCTGACCCGCAGAAGAACTAGCTACTGCCTTGAATTGCATTGGTCTCTAGCTATCGTTGTCATCATCTTCTGTCTGCTATCCTATGTAATGTTTGTGAATTGTTCATGTGTGCAAATTGTGGATCCTGCTTCCCCAGTTGATGTTGAAAACTAAACAGATTGTCAAAGACTATTATGTTGTGTTATATATAAAACGAATAACCTTTGCTAACATGAGCAATTAATAATGCGAACTAAGTCAAATGAAATCGAGAAAACACACGATTTAAGTTGGCGAGGGTACATTCATTTATCGCCACCGTAGAATTGTAATATTTCAAAGAAGAGAATTACAGTGTGCTTTGAACGTGGTTCTCTTTGTTTTCTCTCTATTATGGCGTATAAAATAAAATAGGAAGCTCGCTGTAATATGCTTTATATGAAAAGAAAATATGAAGGCAACTTAATACATCCTTTATATATGAATTTTGTTAAGTACTTCTGTGACGAATTTAAATTTTCGGTTTCAGAGGCTCACTTCCCCTAAACCTCCACACCAGTGAACGGTGAACCTATCGCACCCCAAGACATCACATTATCATAGAAGTTTATCAGGCTTTACATCCAACATGTTGTCTATTGGTTAAAAACAACCTGCTGTATATGATGAAAATTTGTCAATTGGAGGACAACATCAATTGTATCAATGCTCTTGACAATTAGCACCGGGAAGCTAATTAATACTAACAAGTACCTTTAAAGCTATTCTCCCTAATACACTACGATGCTTAAGTCAGTATGCGAGAGCTTATTATTCAAGTCATTGGTTTATATTGATGCACTCGGTACCCAATTCCCAAATTATGTTCACTTTTGGGAGCTCTTTACATGCTTGTTTCTACTCAGAGTTGCTTGAAATAAACAAAATTAGATGTTACAAACTTGCAAATCATTGCTTCAGTAGCAAATTCCCAATGATCGACCAACAAAACTTTTGATTCCAAGAAAAAAATGTTGATAATGTTACAGATATCCAATTTTTGAAATCAAACTAAAACAACTATACAATAAAAATACCAGCTAAGTTCTAATAAAAAAAATCAATAATTTTTTATAAGTACATTGATATCATCTGCTGCACCTTCAAGATTTGAATTGACTGTCTTTCACACATCAAAATTTCTCAAAAAAACTTGCATGGCCTTTGAAATTTTAGGGCAGAAAATGCTCAACGTCCAACTTTTCATATCTTATTCCTCGAAGAAGACTCTCTGCAGTTTCCTTTTCCTGTATTATTTTTATGCACAAGAAATGGTAAGAAAGTGAGACTTGTTCTAATCTTCAAACTCATGATATGCAAATATGAGTCAATATATATCACATGTAGTATATGAAAGAATGTAAGATGACTTACTGGACCAGTATAGTCGAGAAGGCGAGTACAATACACCTCCGCGTCCTCGAATCTTTTCTTAGATTTGTAATGTTGGGCAAGAAACATCAAAGCCTCAACCATATTTGGTCCTTCCCTCTCCTCAGCTTCCATTCTGTCCAAATCCTTCTTGTAATAAAATGCTCCCTCTTCAGTGTGACCAAGTTCACAATGAAGTTTTGCCAATTGGTGTAGAGCAATTGCTTCCCTGTCATTACAATTAGCTGCCCTTTTGTAACACTTGATTGCCTCCTCAAGCATATGAAGCTGTTCGGTTTCATAACACTGAGCCATTGCAATCCACAGTCGAGAATCATTTGGCTGCAAGAAAACCGACTTCTTAAAAAGAGCATAGAAGGGCATTCCCATCATCTCGTAAGCTTGTCCTAACCCGAACCAGGCGCGATAGTCGCAAGGATTTATATCCACAGCCCGCCAATAGGCGTCAACTGCTGCTGAGGTGTTCTTCATCTCGACATACTCATGACCCATGAGGGTCCAAGCTGACAAATAATTTTTATTTAATTTGAGTGCCCGCCGGAAATACACAACTGATTTTTCATGCTGCCCCTTCAAACTGTAATAGTTTCCAATAATGCAACAAGATTCGGGTCTATATTTATCCGTTAAGAACACTCTGTGGGCAAGATAACTTAAAGCAGAGAAGCATTCCTTTGCACAGAGGACGTTGGAATACATATCCATGTCTTCAATTCTATAAGGATCATTTCTTAAGAACTCTTCAAATATAACTTCGACTAGTTCAAATTCCCTCAGATTATATTGAGCTTTAGAAATTTGTGCCTGGATATAATTGCTAAAACTGAAAGTTGCTTGTAGATGTTCATACTTGGACAAGGATTCATTATGCATCCCGAGTTCTTGGTATGTACTGGCAAGAAAAAAGTCCTTCATCCAGTGGTTATTAAGATTAAGACTGTTTAATGTCTCAATCGTAGTGCACAAGGATTGCAGTTCGGACCAAGCACTCCAATTCCAAGGATAACTGTTTACAGACTCGACAAGCATTGTCCTTGCAAGATTCTCGCTGCCTTTCTCCTTAAGGACAAGACCATACACATAAAGACAAAGGAATCGATTGTTCCATTTTTGCGAAGTGTAGACAACTCCAACTCGAGAGAATCATTTTCTTTATTCACAGTGCCACACTTGCCTAAGGGTCCCTCCAGTTCTATCATCTCTTCTTCTTTTCGCTTTTCTCCGGCCTTCACGAACCAAAAGCAATGAGGAGAGATAATTTTGCCTTTGCAAATAATATATTGCTGGTTTTTCAGTAATTTCAACAATAATTTATTTCCACTGCAAATAAGTTATTCCAAAGAGAGTGCATCTAATGCAAATGAAATAAAAACCCAATGTGCATACTCATTAGTGTTAAGGCAAACTTAAGAAAAAGCTGAAAATGCCACGTCTCCGAAAGTATATATGTTATAAGTTCAAATAAGAAACTGGTCAACTTCAAAAGAAAAATTATTGCCCCCCACGGTCTCTACCCCTTATTTTCTTGTACGGAAAAGCAATAGAAAACAGACAACGAGCATAAGGAGTAAACAACATAGTTCGTTTCTCATCACACATATGAACATGTCAATATAGGTTTCAAAGAATGCCCTTTTGTAGTGACATTGACGATGTGTTGAGTGGAGAAAAACCGAGCAGAGGAAGTGATCATTAAGAAAGAAAATGAGGGACTGGTGATCAGTGGAAAGAGGTTGTGATGGCTTCTAGAGGTTGGGAGGGGGACGGGATGACCATAGATGGAGGGAAGTAGGAAAAGATGGTTGTGGTTGGGGTGGTGGGGAAGAGTGTCAAGGCTACCAGCTGAAGGTTGGGAGGGATGTGAGGCTGAAAGTGGAGAGGGATAGTGAAGAAAGGGGGAAGACCTATTGTTGTGGTGCTTTCAGAAGGGCGTCATATACTCTCGCGCGCACGGGGTTTAATAGGTCAAACGCAAAGTTCTTATAACTTTCAAAAAAAGCCGAGTATACAACTAATGCTTAAAAGAAATTTTGGCGTGTTCAGTAAAGTGTTTACAAGCCAGATATAGTAAGTGCTTCTGAGGGCAAATTTCTAGGTGCTTGATTTGGGATTATAAGCTCTTTCTGAAATATTTTACACAGCAGACTGAAACCTTTTTTAAGGATAAATGTACTTATAAGAAGGTTTGACTTGCATACCTTCAATTCCAAACAGGTTCTAACTCTACTAGACAGATATTCTCTTCTTAGTATTAACTACTTTTCAAAATTAAACATAAAGTCACGAGCTATACATACTCTGGTCAACCGGCATTGGCATGTTTTTTTAAAGCTCAAAATCTTGATATGCTTAGCACTTGATTTTTCATGCCCGGCTCTTTATCATTCATAATGTTATTTACCCTCTTCAGGCAAGACTTTCCAGGACATAATTATGAAGTTTTGAGAAAAATAAATTACTATCTTTGAAAACTATATAGGAATGCATTGTTTTATCAGAAAATAAGACTTTGCTAGCAAATAAAAATCATTATCAATAGCATCAAAATCATACTCCTCTGCACCCGCCATCGATGGCATGGCCACATAGGACACCCCAGTTGAAGGGGTGGCAAAGGAGTCGGCGGCCGTGGCATTACGGAAACGGCGGCGGCCGTGACCAAGATTTGCGAAGGGGTGTGCTTCGCAGGGTCTTGCTCTATCCCCATCAATTGCTCCGCTGCCCTTCAAAAATGAAACTTGAAAATTAAAAATGAAATATTTGGATGTTTAATGTGGGAATTGTGATTGAAGAAAAAATGGGTTCTTTCAAAAGGGGTTTAGGGTTTACCATTTGGAAGCAGAGTAGAGACAACGGTCACTGAGGAGTCGTACGGCGGAACGGAGTTCGGTTCTGCAGGTTTCTTTAGACGCCACTATTCTGAGGGATCTTCTTTTACCCTTTTCTTCTCTCTTTAATTTTGCATCTGTCGCTAAACATCCACGCAAAAATTTGTGGTGCTGTTGCAGAGCCAGTGCAGTGAGGAGCTGTTCCGCATAACTGAAATCAAATTCTTTCCATTTTCTCTCTCCAACACAAGCCCATTTACTATTTGAGTGTCAAAGTGCCAACTATCGTTGCACAATCCTGGACACAAAACACTTTTGCAATGCACTTTGATGTGACCTTGCATTCTAGTGTGCTGGTAACTCATAGATGGAAGGAGGGATAGGTCTGCGAGATTTTGAGATCAAAAAGTTTAAAGAAAAACTAGCAAACGTCTTAATTCAAACGTGGCTGTTTGTGTCTTTTTTTTAATGTATTTCAGAACAGTAGATTAGCAAATGATTTGTGATTAGAAATAAATGATTATTTTTTGAATTGCGTGTAATATTATTTTGGGCATGTATGAATCCCATTTTTTGTGTAAAATATATTTTGAAATAGTAGATTGATAAAAAAAATAAAAGAAAAGTTTTTAGACTGCGTGTAATATTATTTTATTAAAAAAGTGTGATTGAAGAAGTGAAAAATGTATTTTGAAAAAAAAAAGTAGATGAAACAAAGACTTTTATTGAAGAATGTGTATTTAAAAAGAAAAAAAATGTATTTTTAAAAAAATGAAAATCAAACAAAGTCTTAAATTGTATTTCAAACCTTTACTCCACGTAGTATCAAGCTAGTTTTGTCCTTTTTTATTTCAAAATCTCGGGTTTCTTCAAATCATATATTCACCTGTAAAATAATATTACACGTAAATCGAATTTTTTCCTTATTTCTTAATTTCTATTTGATAACCATTATTTCAAAATTTCTTAATTCTCGTACTCATTTTCAACTATATATTTACGTAAAAAAATATTTGCACGTAAACTCAAATTTTTTTCATAGTTTTTAACTACACGTTTTTAAAAAAATCACAATTTAAAACTGTATATCTCAAAATAATGACCATCAAATAGAGGTTTAATCACAAATTCTTTAAAAAATTATTATTCTAAGCCCATGTTTGGTGGTGGTTAAAATTGAATTTTTAATCAATTTTGATAAAAGTTTTTGAAATGTGTGCTTGAAAGGTTGTGAGACTCATGAAATATGTGATTAATATTAATTATTTAATTTTGATTTAGATTAAAATCTGATTTAAATCAATACCAAACAAGGACTAAAACTCATTTCCTCCCAAAATTTTATTAAAATGGAGTCCAAACAAGGGCTAAGTCCTGTTTTGTGTGTATTAAAATTATATTTATAGTAAATTTTAATAAAATTTGATCAAATGTGTAGTTGAAAAGTTGTGAATATAATAAAATATGTAACTAAAATTATTTATTTATTTTAATTTAAACTAAATTTAGTTCATGTCTAATGGATATTAAAATCAAATTTTTAGCATGTTTTGATAAATAAATAAAAAAGTTAATGAAATATGAGTTAAAAAGTTGTGGATTTCATGATTAAAATAATTATTAATTTTGATTTAAACAGGAGTTTAAATAATTTCTATGTTATTTATAGCACATATTTGATACACATTCTTCCAAAATATATTCGTTCAAAACTCATTTTTAACCACACATTATTCAATAAAATAATATTTTTCATCACATTAATAATTTTTTCTTACTTTTTAGCCACATATTCTTTATCATATTACTATTTAAAATATATTCTTTTCTCAATAATATTCATCAAACACTAAGATTAGTCGAACACATGTTGCAAAAAGCAAATCATGCCTCGTGATTTACTCACTTACATTATTACATAGCCTTGCTTGGCTCCATTTTAATTTAATGTTTTTTTTAATAGCACATTATTCAATAAAATAATATTAATTGTAAATTAAATTTTTCTCTAGCGCCTCTTTGGGCTCCATTTTAATTTAATACATTTTCCCTTTTTTCATTTTAACAATATATTTTTTAATAAAATAATATTACACGTAAATCCCAAAACTTCACTCTATTTTTAGTCTGTTTAAGCAAGCTCTTGATGGAGCTACTAGAGATAGTATCTTTGGTTAGAGCTTGGGTACGTAGACTTTCTCCTAGACATTTTTGGGACTTTTTTCAATAACACAATTTCTAAAAAATTATCATTCCAAAATATATTTTTCCCAAAATTTCATTAAACGTCTGTTCGAGCCCCATTTTTGGCTAAAAATGAATTTTGAAATAGTAATTTGATGGAAAATATATTATTAAAAAATGAAAAAAAAATTTGAATTTACGTATAATATTATTTTATTAAAAAAAAAATATGATTGAAAATAAGAGATAGAAAAATGTATTTTAAAAATAATAGATACCAAACAAGGGCTAAAATAGAGCCAAAACAGGATCTTACTTTTTAATCACATAATCTTTTATTATTTTAAAATAATTTTTTTCTAAAATCTCATTAATCCCTTGTTTGACAACCATTAAATGGAAAAAAAATATTTTTTGAATAGTGACTTTTATAAGAATATGTGGTTAAAAAGTAGAAAAAAATTTAAATTTACTTGTAAAATATTTTCTTGTGTGAATATATAGTAAAAAATGAATATATTAAAAAAATGAATTTTAAAATAATGTTTGTGAAACACGGACTAAAATGGAAGATTCCCAACAATTTTGTACCCCATATTGATTTCCTTCCCTACCCTTCACTCAAACAACCTATTCACCATCGACAAAGGTCAAGAAGGTAAATTCATACATGACAGGCATTTCTTTCCCATTAAGCCCCTATTTTACTACCAATTTTTTTGTGGAACGAGTTGTTGAATAGTAAATTTTTAGAGAATTTGTAGTTAAAAATTTTTAAATTTCTGTTCAAAATATTTTAGTTTGAAAATGTATAATTAAAAATGAACATGAAATTTTTTATTTTATTTTTAAAGAATGGTAGTCAAAGAGGGCTAAACAGAATTTTTCTATCCCGCCATTGCATGGCTAAATTCAAACTTCCAAAATCCCTCCCAATCAAATTACCCAAACCCTAATCCCCGCCAAGTCAACAATAACTCTCAACGGTCTCCTCTCTCNAAAGAATGGTAGTCAAAGAGGGCTAAACAGAATTTTTCTATCCCGCCATTGCATGGCTAAATTCAAACTTCCAAAATCCCTCCCAATCAAATTACCCAAACCCTAATCCCCGCCAAGTCAACAATAACTCTCAACGGTCTCCTCTCTCTGTATCTATATATGTATACACGATGTGTAGAGAATTTGCCGTTCTTGAGATATTTTTTGCATCGAAACTACAAACATTTGTGAAGAAACAGTAGAATTTTACGTCTGTGCGTGTGGGTGGGTAGAGTTGAAACGTGGAAGAAATGGCTTTACCTAATTCAGATATGTCAACTGAATCTGGATCTAAATACACGCCGTATTGCCGGAAGCAGAAATCACTTGGTCTATTGTGCTCCAAGTAACTTTTTTGGGGAACCTTTTTTTTTTTTGTTTGTTTTTTTTTCCCTATTTGCGTATGTACTTCTGTACATAGATGTATGAATTAGTACTGTTTGATTGTGTAGCTTCTTGAGCTTGTACAATCAGGACGGTGTGGAAACAATTGGACTTGACGATGCAGCTTCGCGATTAGGTATTCATTTGAGAATTTTGCAGCATTTCGTGATTTTGAAGATTACATTTATATTTTTTAATTTTTTGGGGGGTATTTTTCTAGGGGTGGAAAGGCGGCGGATCTATGATATTGTGAATGTTTTGGAAAGCGTTGGTGTAAGAACTTCTAATATTTGAACTCAATTTAATTCTTAGAGTAATTAGTATTTATTTAATTTTGAAACTTCTTTAATTGGAAAGATTGAAGGAGAATAGATCTGAATTTTGGCTGATAATGTGAAATTTGAATTGGGCGATTTCAGATTCTTGCTAGAAAGGCAAAAAATCGGTATACTTGGAAGGGTTTTCGAGCAATTCCTAAGGCTTTGCAGGATCTAAAAGTAATATTTCGTTTTCACCCTAAATCCCTTGTAATGCTCGAATCATGAAAGTGAATTTATTGTATTTCAATTATATGTATTTCAGTAAAGAACAGTGATTTAGGTTTTTGTTATTTTTAATGCTATTATAGAATGAAGGTTTAAAGGAGAATTGCCATGGAGACGATGGACATTGCTCTGAGAAAGTAAGTAGCCATTTCTTTATGTCTTCACTATAAGTAGCCAGTAACAAGTTCTATTAAATTGCACATCCTCTTCTAATCAAGAATTTAAACTTGTCCTACAGATTCATTGCTTTTTTTAGCATCAAGAAAACTGATCTTATATTCAAGAGCAGATTAAAAAAAAAATGGGTTTGTGTTTAGGGTTTTCCGCTGCATCAGTAAATCTTTATCTTCTCGAGTATCTGATGCTATGATCCAGCATAAGGAAGCGCCTTCTTTACAAATATCAAAAGCAAAAATAAGTCAAAAAGCGCTACTTCCGAACAAACACGCAACTTTTGCTCTTATACCCTTACAGTTTAAAGAAACTAACGATGTCCTCTTGTATGCCACTTTTATCTGTGCGGATATGAGATTTCTTCGGCAGCCGGCAGGTCATAAAACAGTGTCAACAGACTGCCAATTGAACGTCCGATGGCACCTTGCTCGGATCTGAGCTACGAAACAATGAGATCCCTTTGATCCTTCCAGATGTGCTCGACAATCCCCCATAATACGTTCACTTGGGGCTGACCAACCTCTTCACGATTTGACCTTTCATTAAGAGATGTTAGAGCTTTCTCATGATGATTAGGAATAGGCAAATAAAAAATTTCACTTTGAATTTCGGGTCCTTGCAACTTTGGGGGTGGCTTCTTTTTAAGACCTATGTTATGTTATGAGTTTGGGCGAGCTCTGCACTCACGATCGATCCACTTTGAGATGATTTGCTTCAGCATATTCAACTTGATTTGTTTATATTATATTATATGGTTCTGCTATTTGTGTAGACTTTTCATTTTTATAGAACATGTTTGAATTAATGAAATGGTTAATTTATGTAAGATGCCTTAGAATCCTATTGTTTATCTAATTCACTCTCTAAACTGTGTTTGTTGATATACAAACTACCTGAATGGGAATAGCTTGTTTTCTAAGGTGAATTGCATTGAAAAAAAGAAGAAGCTAAAGTTCTACCCATAGCATTGTTGCAAGATTCCTTATTTTTATGTTGCTTTCTCTCTCAGGTTTCAGATGACGATGAAGATGAAACCCACTCAGATACGAACAATTTAAGTCAGAATGATAAATCAAACCCCAATTCTCTTTCTAAACTTTCAGTGCCACAAAAATCTGGTATTGAATACTGAATCTTCTATGCCATGCTTGTTTCTTAGGATATTTTTTCACTTATATCTTGAAATTTGCTTTTAATTCTAGGTGACAACAGAAAGGAGAAGTCTCTGGGGCTTCTTACACAGAATTTTGTTAAGCTCTTCCTTTGCACTGATGTAAGTGTAGACTTCAGATTTATCAGTCTTCTTTGATTCTTATCAATTTCCCAATTTGTGATCCTCACCATATGATCTCATGTTTTCGCTACCTCTGTAGATGGAATTGATTTCTCTTGATGATGCTGCGAAGCTATTGCTTGGGGATGGAAAGCACACTTCAATGACTACTCGAAGTAATTTACCTTTCATTTTCCTTTACGATCTTAGTAATATATTTTGATTTAACAGTATTTTTCTATAATTCTGCAGCAAAAGTCAGAAGGCTGTATGACATTGCCAATGTCCTGTCTTCCATGAAATTTATTGAAAAGGTGATCCATCTTGTTAACTATTTGATTGAAGAGGATTATTCTGCTAAATCACATTTTTTTTCCATCTAAACGTGCTGTATTAACATCATGGAGCACTTAGTTAACTATCTCAAAATTTATGTGGGTCATAAAATATGAAACGTAAACTAATAGGGCATCTAAAAAATTACTATAATATGTCTCGGATTATGTGCAGATTCATCACCCAGAAACAAGGAAACCTGCATTCAGATGGTTGGGGCTAGAAAATGGACCTCATAACGAGTCTAAGAAAAGGGTATTTGGGACTGAGATTACCAATTCCACGTTAAAGAGGTGCAAGGTAGATGGGAACACCAAGTTGCAGCTGCAAAAGCAAGGTAAACATCAGAGTTTGGAGAATCAGGTTGACACATTAAAAACAAGTGCAAAGAGTTTCCAGTTTGGTCCTTTCGCACCTGTAAATGTACCCAAGGTTGAAGCTTCAGGCAATGGCAAACCGAAACAAGTTATTGATTGGGAAAGTCTAGCCTCTACTCATCGGCCTCAGTACCACAATCAAGGTATCTTTTACTTCTGCATAGAACAAACTTCAAAAGTCGTGTTACTATTTAAATGACAGACATTCTAGATGTTGCACTAGCACTGATTGCTTCTTATGGCAGACTGCTGTTTTGTCAAAAAAAAAAAGAAAAAAAAAGGACAATGTACCTTGGTCCTTTTTTTAGTCCCTGTTTGACAACCATTATTTGAAACAAAAAAAATTTCTACATATTCAATCTTCAATTACACATTTACAAAATAAAATATTCTTCAGGTAAACTTAAAACTTTTTCCTACTTTTTAACTACACATTCTCCTAAAACTCACTATTCAAAATGTTGTTTTTTGGAAATAATGGCCACCATACATGGATAATAATTCTCCACGACTTACTAAACCAATCTTGTTCTGTCTTTAATATTAACTAATTACTAGTTATTATCCGTCACAATGCCTTGATCTTTAATTTATTTCTCTGAAATTGTTCCAAAAGCTACAAATTCTGGTTTTCTATTTCACAGAATGTAGCACTTATACTGGTTTCAGTGTCCCTTTCTAAGCTAGTCAAATTTTAGAAGTAATCAGTTTAGGCACAGTGAATAAAGTCACCACCTTTTATTATTGCCTAAACAAGCAACTAATCAGAAGACATTTAAAACAATGACTTTTACAACATTAATGAGATATTTTCTTGAATAGAGTAGCATTTGTTTATGATATTACAGCTTTGCGGGATCTTTTCTCACATTATGTTGAAGCATGGAAATCATGGTACTCTGAAGTTGCCGGGAAGAAGCCAAAACAACTAATGTCTTGACACGTTGGAGGTCATCAGGAGCATTGATGTGCACTTAATCTCCTCTGTTTTTCGTCATTTCAGAATCAATGTACATTAATTTTCTTGAATATGAACTGATTTCTTTAGTATAATTATATTTTTATTTTTCTGTGATTGCTTAGTCTCAATTGAAGGATTGCTACAAGCACAATTTTTGCAAAATGAATAGCCCAAATACCGTTCATTTACGAGCTGAGGCGAAGAGGACCAATGAATAACTCATCATTGTCCATAGATGCTAGTGTAGAGTGGTATATGATTTCTAGGTCCTTCATGCCATTCTTGCGCCCAAATATTGTTTTTTCAGTTTGAAATATATTCTTCATAACTTTGACTAGTTTTGGAATTCTTTAGCACTTTCTGTATCGAATATACTTCATAAATTGATATAAAAATGAATACTTAAGATGACATTTCAATCTTTCTGGCTTCTTATAGCTATTCCTCTCCCCTCTCGTTAATCCTACGAGTCCCTTAATACTCATTTAATCACATCATGAAGTCTATCTGAGTCTTTCTATATCCTGCATTGGACCTGGTTCGACATTCTCTAAACCTACTGACTCGATAAATATTCATGCCATAAACGCAGCTTAGAGTTTACCGCTTTGAAAATTGACTCTCAACTAATCATTCAGCAATTCCTTTCCAATACATAGCTCAATTGTCCTAAGTGGCTTGTTTAGTACATGCATTTAAATAACTGGCCAAAAATGCACACGTCAACAATAGTTCAACCAAGAACATGTGGGATTTTATTGTTTGATCAGAAAAGAGAGTTTCACAAGAAAGCATTATACTGTTATTTAACAGGATAATGTTGACGAAAGTGTTTCACAATGAGGATACTGAAAATACTAGTCATGGTGACAATCGCTCAATTTTCCACACTCTCATTCCATCAGTCTCAATTGGAGAGTAAAGCAACCTGTCAATAACACAAAACAAGGCACAAATGATTTGTTTATTAGGTTTTAACTACGACAAAGTGCAACATTTGATTCTTGAACTCTATTTCATAAAATCACTCTTAACAGAATAGGAAGTATCTAAGATAATGACAGTTTATTCTCAATGTCCAGTAACATTGTTCTCTTGTGAGATTTACAAAATGTTTCTTATCCTTGATGACAAGTTCTCAACTTTCACTTATCTGGCAAATTGATATTGGTGTTATAATTCCTTCAAGTCTTGTTTTTTAACATGTATTTGCCACAAGTCACCAATTTTTTGCCCTTCTTTTTAAAATCAAGCAAGTCTTCACTGATAAATTCTATTCAAAAAAGTTAAATATCTGTTCCAGTCACGTTTCTATCAAATAAAAGTTCTCTTCTCAGCAGTATTCATCGTTTTTCTTTTTGGTTTTCTGAGAACATATACTCAAGTACAAACAAACACGTTGTTTATTATACTACTTACAGGTATATGCTAACTAAACTCGAGAATGTTCCCAAAAAGGTCTGTGCTACTTCGAAATTGTAAACTAAAGCGACGAAAAATGACTTCGAACCACTCAGGGAAAACTCGACATTGGACTAGGCTCCATAATGAGCTATGAGATAATCTCATAAAATCTTACCTATCATGCAAGCGAGAAGGTTGTCCTTGCCAAAACTCAAAAAGCTCAGGTTTTAGTCTGTATCCTCCCCAGAATTTGGGTTTGGGAATAGTGCTCCTGCACAGAACACAAAAGAGATCTTTTTTAGAGTTTTAAGTTGATATGGAAGACCAGTTTAGAAAGACAATTTGAAAAATAAATAAAAAGCCTACAAGATGATGTCAAGTATCATTTGGTTTTAGACATAACATGGATACTAAACCACATATATATATGATTGTATGCATAATCATTTACGTGGAAACATTGATATGCTAGAAATTTGTGTTACTACTATACAGCAAAAGAGAAAATGGATATACAGGGTCAATTTCCGCAATTATCTAAAAGCAATATTAAAATAAAAATAAAAAAAAATAAAAAAACATGATGCAGCAAAGGTTCACAGACTAATCAAAATGAGACCTCGTTCAGACTAACATGGATATTAGGGTCGAAACCAATTACTTGAGCATGAATTAGTATTAGACCGGTAAAGAATGAATGACTAACCCGTCAGAGTATTTCACCTCCAGCTCTTCCTGTTGTTGGTGGAGAAACTGCCGTCCAGGAATTACAGTGCTCTGAAGGAAAACAAGATATTGGTCTTGGTAACTAGTGCAACCTAATCAGAAAAGCAATCAAGATATAAGATAATTTTGGAGAATGGATATTGAATAAAACCTGCATGCTAACTATTGCTCCAATCTGGCTTCCTCTTGGACGGCTGTGGAAGTACTTCTCTGACTCTTCTTCTGATACTTTTTGCACTGGCCCTTCAACTCTTACCTACAGACCAACAAACATCAGTGAAGTTTAACCATACTTGTTTAGGGAATCACTTTAAGGGACATGTCTTCATGTTGCCACTGAATTTTACTTTATATGGCAGTTAACATTATCTACAGGACTTTATTGATACCGAAACACGAGCTTAGGTGCAGCCCTGTCTAGGAGGTTGAGCAGACTGAAAAATGGTGATTTTGACACACTGAGGGGAAATTGGTTTATCAGTTCATAAAATGCCTTCTAAATTTTGGTATTTTAGAAAGGAATCCAATAAAATAAGAAATTATAACCACAAAATTCCATTGTCAATCAGTGTAATACTACTATAGAGATACGAGATCTCTTCCCATGAATAAAGAAAATAAACCACAGGATAATTATGGATCTAATTCTTTATGACACTTTGTGTAAATTTTGAGGAGACGAGCTCACCTGACGATTCAAACCATCCCAGTAAAAGAGGAGGGCTGCACTAGGATTTTCAGATATTTGATGAGCCTTTCGACTCTCATAATTGGTATACCTGTTCAGAGGATCAGAAGTTGAAATTCCAAAAGAAAAAGGTCAGGCTATATCTATGACCATAAGAGTGATAGAGCAGAACTTACCAGACAAAACCGTCTTTGTCAACTCCTTTTAGCAATACCATTCGCGATGATCTGTGCAACACCATTATGTTGCAACATCAAATTGCATACAAAATTTATCTCAAACTAATGAAGAGTTCTATGAGATATGAACTAGATCAACTTAAAATGTTATCCTACAAGTTGATCTTAAGACGTGCCACAGACGCATTAAAACAAACTTGTAAATTCTTACACATCTTGCAAAATCATATTTTATTAGCAAGACTAGTATCTAAGAACAAATAAATCAGGCGCAGTGTAAGACACTTACGGTTTCCCATCCTTTCCAGTTGTGGAAAGGGCCATAGCATTTGGTTCCTTCAGGCCTGCTGCCACAGCATCATCAAACCATTTTTGGAACTGCAGTAAGAAAATGCGTTATTTTAAAGCAATATAAGTGATTTTGCAGGAATGTAGAGAAATATAGTATCAAAATCAATGTAACAAAGTACTAAAGAACTTCTCATAACATTTATGGGATACATATGTGTACACACACACACACACATGTACATACTTATATCACACACATGTCAAAAATTATAATTTATAATGCCCAGCCAATCTCTTTTAACATGAAACAATACCTGATCAAAGGGGTCGGCCTCAGCCTGGTCCTCAGAAAACTCTGGAGATATGTAGTTCTCCCTTAGAGCTGATATGTCAACTCGTGGAGGCTTCCCAATTCGGACACACATAGAAGTGCCAGGATATGCTGGAAGGTTAAGCTTGAATTTGTCTGCAATAGGTGGGGGGACAAATCTGCCACCTAGAAAGTGGTGCAGACCAGAAAACTTTTTGGCACACAACTTAGGAGCAGTTAAGGAAACCTAAATATAGGTTGCACCTTTTAGAAGTTTCAATCAATGACGGGGGAAATAAAGAGGCTATCTTTTAGATGCTCTGAAAAATGGAAGATAAAAAATTTTGAGCAGTGGATACATACCAGCATGTCAGGTTGAATGCCTTCACCGCTAAGATCTCCTTCTTCGACATGCCATCCAGAAGGAATATCTACAGAGACAATGACAGGTGACTTCTGATGCTTTTGGTTGGGATTTCCTAAAGCAACCAGCCTTTGTATCATATCATCAAAAGGTGGCCTTGGGGTACCTAGACGAGTTATACAGATTGAATTCAGATATAAAAGTTAAATTAAGTAAAGGCACCCCCAACAGAATAATTAGAAATCTCTCAGTTGCTTTAAGATTGAACTTAATGCAACTTCAGTGTACCGTATGCAACCTTTGCAAAAGAACTGTAATATTTATTTTTTTAAACCATTACTCACCAGACAAATGTCAACTTCAATGAATTACAACATTAGAACTTAACGAGATGATCCATCTATTGGCAACCTGACAAGAAATTATCTATTTTAAAAGATTTTCAGCATATTTATATTGTTTAAAATACAGTGTTTGGTGAATTATTGCTTGTGTAAAACAAAAACAGTTATAGGACCTAGGGAAAATGGTAATTGTTTATTTAG
>CAIGRN010050948.1:0-60932 GCA_903798345.1 Fraxinus anomala
ATTCCAAGTAAGTAAATCTTTCCTTATTTTCATGCGCATGTCATATAGTTAAATGTATAAACATGTTATTTAAATTACCCTTATGTGAACTCGATATTTGATTTTTACGTCTTACATCATAATTGCTTCTCATCATGTATTCATACATGCCAATGCATACATAAACATACATGAAGTTTCAATAAATAAAATGTTTTCAAATGTCTAGGAGTTAAGGACTATTTCAAAAAGATTATGCATTCCAAATGTTTTTATTACGAGTTGTATGCCTATGCCATAAAATGTTTGAATGGGAAATACGATATGGGGACCGATTCACCCGACTAACGTTCAATGATAATGTTAATATTAACCGCTTTACGGTACTACTGATAGAACTAATTGAGTTTCAGATAATAATTGCCCACTTCATTCTAATTGAATAGGCAATACATCAAGTGAGCTCACGATGTCAATGTTAAGGTTTTTAAATAAATGAAAAAAAATGGGGATACATATTGAGAAATGCTTTTATTTTAAAATAATTCATAAGAATAAATCATATACACGGGCTTTGCTTACTAAGTGTTAGCACATTCCACGTTATCTCTCTCATTTCAAATGATGAAGGTAAGATGATTCGAGATGACGACTTGTGATGACACGGACTCAGTACTATTATATTTAAATGTTGAATTCGTCTTTGCAATTAAAGTTAAAAATAAATTTAATTGTTTAATATTTTATTAAGCACAAATTATTTTAAAATAATAAGTCATTGATATTTATTAAATGATAATATCTCCAAACCTAGGTATTAAAATTTGGGGTTGTTACTAAGTACAAATATATCTAAAAGTAACAAAAATACTCGAATATTTTTTTCTAAATGAACTTCGAGGTAGTACCGCCTCATAAAGAGTATGAGTTTTTATCTTAAAAATTTAATGAATAGGATGAGCTCAAGGCTCTATTAGCTATAAGTGAGTTTGAGAAACTTGTGAATACATGAAACATTAGTGTTTTCACCAGTATTATCATAAGGTTACTGGTTCGAAGCTATCATGCTACCTAAAATTTCGATGACACATGGTGAGAATAACACTGTGATTAGATTCAAATCGAAATAAATCTAATTCTTATGTATAGCGTTGCTACATATGATCAACATAATCTTGAATGAATGAGGGATTGTTATAATATATTTAAAATGATAATGGGCGTTATTGTGGTAGAAATAGGACTATTATTGAGCCCAAGAGAAATTGAATTGAGGAACAAGAAAGAATTGGTGGGACGCAAGATGCGCATGGGCTAATTCCCATGCAATTGCATCGCACCCCTTCCATTTACCATGGCTAAAAAGCATCAAGCCATTACGTGATTTCATGGTTCAATTCAAGTGGTTTTTGGTGAAAACGTTTTCCAACTTTACATGAAAATTTGGACCACTATGTGATGTACTGATGAAAATTTATTGATAGGTGATAGTTTTTTATTTTTCAAACAGAAAGAGATTTTTCATAATTCTCTAAACATATTCATATCCCATTAGTGTTCTATAAGTTTTGGAAGTGAAACGCTAATGTTTGAAGTGTTTTCTTCAACAATACTTGATTCAATCTTGCAAATCATTTGTCCAGAATTCCTTTAAAGCCCAGAATTAATCCTAGAAGTGGCAAGTATCATTTGAGGACAATGAACACATGCTTGAGCCTTTTTCAACGTTTTTTGGTGTTCTTGATTATACTTCTTTTGGTTCTCTTCCCAGTTCGCCTTAAGGGATAACAACTCCAATGAGTAAAACATGGTGATAATGTGAAGTTGCAGATGATATATCTTTTATCTTTGTTGTCCCAGCATTAAGCATCATTTCTACACCATGCATAAATAAAAATATTATGGTACAAGCACATAACCAACTATTTAGTACTCTTCTAGTACAATGACAACTCGTCTCAAATGGTACAAGCATCATTTTCTACTTTTGTACAAGGACAACTTGTTGACCGAAGACTGCTATGGCTTGTCCAATCTTGCTACATTTACACTCCCCGTTATAGATGTTTTTATACACTTCTACGTGACAACATGTACATTCTTAATTTTCAACACATGTATCACATCACTGTATAGATTTCCTCCACATATAGAGAAATGTCAATCAAGTTGTCATAGTTGATATACATTTAGCATTATTCATAGCGTGTCTTTGGCTATCTTTAGTCATGACCAATTTTACTAATCGAAGTTAAGAGATTTGTAAATGTTAAAAGAAAATGAAAGTTAAGTTATTGTGTTGAGAAAATTTTAAATTCAGCAATTGAAGCCCTCGTTTGACATCATTTACTTTAATTCTCACTCTCATTTTCAACAATACATTCACGCAATAAACTTTTATACATGTAAACCAAAAACTTTTCTCTACTTTTTAACCATACATTCTCCTATAAATATTAATCAAAACAAATATTTTTAAAAATTTTAAGGAAGTCAAACGAGGGCTAAATTAAATGTTGCTATCAGTTCAATGAATAAAAGTGAAATGTGCTGGACAAAAAAAGAAAAAAGAAAAACTGTAATCTCAAATCCCAATACAGCCTGGCAATTTATTTTAATTAGCTAAACGACAACTTGCAAAATAAATAAAATATCAATGTTTTATAATTACTTATAATTAAAATTGACAAGTTAATGACTTGGATTCGGGCATCTTTTAATTAAGGGAAAAATTGACAACTAAGGGAATAACTATGTACAATTCAAAAATCAGGTTTTAAGTTTGATTTGTGCAAAAATCAGGTTTTAGTTAATTAATTAAAAATATTTAGTAATTAAATAGAATAAGATGAAAGTTATATAATTAATGGTCACATATACATAATTATAGGTCACATGTCACATATTTTAAAATTAATTGATCAAAGATTATTTCAAGGTCACNTGCACAATTCAAAAATCAGGTATTTATTTATTAATTAAATATACGTTATTAATTAATTATTAAATAAATTTATTAAATATTTAATTCTAATATAATATAATTAACTCACCTCACCTCCACCACCCCTACCATTCCGGGGACTATTCTGACGACCGTTCTGACGAGTGCTCCGATTCCGACGATTATAGGTCACACAGTCACAGATTTCCAAATTAGTTGGTCACAGATTTTTTCACGGTCATAGATTATATAATTTTTAGGTCACATATAATAAAATGATTGGTCACAGAATCACAGATTATAGAATTTTAAGGTCACAGATAACAAAATGATTGGTCACCGATTATATTTTTAATCACAGATTATAGAATTTTAAGGTCACAGGTTTCCAAACTAATTAGTCACAAATTCTTTCATGGTCACGGATTATATAATTTTTAGATCACAATTAAATATCGTTGGTCACAGATTAACCAACACCCCACTTCCACCTCCTTGACCGCACACCACCGTCGTCAACCACCAACACAATCTTCACCGTTGTCGACCACCACCACCCCACCAGTAACGCCAACAAACCACCACAAACTATCCCCAAAAACTCTAGATTTTCACCACCAGTACCTCACCGCCAACACCCAAAACAGGCCACAATAGATCAGAGGAAAGAAAAATGAAGTCAGTGTGGCTGCAGTGACGACTATAGCGCACAGATCTATGAGCACGGCGTCATCGCAGTGGCGGCGACTGGAACGCAATGTCATTTAAGACATACCAGAAAGAAGAAACACCACATCCACGCCATCGCCATCCCCAAAACCATACCCACATCGCCACCGCTTTAGTTGCCGAGTAGTGCGAACAGCGCCATCGTTCCAATTGTTGCGCGTAGCGCTGCCACTCACAAATCTCGTTGATGAGAGGGAGGAAGGGAGGGAAAGAGAGAGAGGAGATTCATTTCGGCTTCAGGGTTTTCGGCTAGGGAGAGAATAGATTAAAATGATTTAGGGTTTGAAATTATGTGTTGAATTTTATTATAATTATTAATAATAAAATATTAAATTGTTTCCTGATTTTTAATTAAATATACTTCATATCTGATTTTTGAAATGTGATATTTAAATACCTGCTCTAGTGTAATTTCCTCTAAATTTCTGGCAGCCAGTGAGAGAACAGGCCCATTTCAGAATGGATCTTCTGTGAGCTTACTCGACTGCCCGATGATAAATTTCGGGCAGCCAGTGAGAGAACAGGCCCATATCAGAATGGATCTTCTGTGCAGAGCTTACTCAACTGCTTCCGACGACGACGATGATGGAGAATGACCAGAACATCGTCCGTCGGCTCCGGCTCCAAATCTCCCTGCTGAAGCTCCGATGTGAGGAATAATGATTCGCCACGTCACCCATGTTCCATTGTGATAAATAGCATTACTCTTTTCACTTTATACATCTTGGTTTTACAAGCTACGGCTCCTGCTTCTGCTGCTTGAGAAGTAATTTCAGGAATGTGTAGAGCGAGATGAATGCCGGCCTTCTCAGGGGTAGACTTGTCAAAGTATAGAGGGCAACTCCGGTAATATTACCATGATGCTTAAATTACAAATCCGGAGTGTGTTTGTATACCTGAAAATGCTGCAAATTCTAATCTTTAAACAGCAGTCTCCTAGTACGATTTGGTCTGAAGCGCAAGTTTCATTTGGTTTATGTGCTTAACAATGTATCAACCTGTGATGCTGACATTTTTTCTTGAACTTACATATATACATTTGAATTTTTATAATGTGGCTAAAAGGCACTGAACATGACAGCTTTTTCTTTTTTTTCTTTTGTGTTAAATATATCTCAATTGAGGATACACAAAAGCCTTTCTGGTTAAGATATGTGTAGTTTGCAATGTGCATTTTCCCTCCAATGATTCTATTCAAATGCTACTTCTTGTAACACTTTCTGTCTGATTATACATATATATTAATATATAGAGATCAAAAGGTTTCATGGGTATAATTTGCCGTATCTACCATACGGTATTTTGACAACATTGAGGTATCAAATAAAGGGTAGTGCACGGACCGCCCAAACTCCTCACTCACTTTCTATAGCTCTCAATGGGCACACTAAGTCTGTCAACACTGTACAATGGTCTAAGACTCATTGTAAGTATTTGATGAAGTTAAACTTGCTGTTATTGTCTGCCCAGATGTTTGCCTGGTTGATTTATTAAAATTTCTGTTTAATCACATTAGGCAAAGCATTAATATATTCTTTAATGACAAGCAGTAGATATGGTGTATGCTAAAAATATATTCTTGAATGCCTAATTGAATGGTTGGAAGCTTTCTTGTTTTTATTGTGGATTAATTGTAGAGCATCAGAAGAAAAGAACACTAGAACAAAAAAGAAGATAGAGAACAGAGGAGAAAGAAAGCTAAATCCTTTATAAGTAGAGGGGAAAAAGTTGTTAACGTGCATTTTGAGAATGAAGAAACTTGGAGGGAAAAATGCTGAGGAAGTGCGTATTACTGAGTATTTGGGTAATCAGAAGGGGAATCAAGATGAAGACAAGTGGTCTAATGAGTTAAAGAATTTTGTTTTCTTAAGATCATTTTGAAACTTTTTGATCATTTAAGCAGTTAGAAAAGTTCAGAAAGCGAAGCTTATGACATATCTTTTAATCTCCTAAATTCCTGCTATTTACTGTTTAGATTGATTCGATGTTGGATCCAATTTTAGTAATGCCGTTTGTTTTATCTGTTGGGATATATTTGTTATTACCTGTTGTTCTTGCCTTTTTGATTTGGAAGTTAGTCTTCAGCTCATCTTCTTGCATCTGCTGGAATGGATCATACCATCTGCATATGGAATGTGTGGAGTAGAGACCAGAAAAAAGCACACATGTTGAATTTTCACAAGGCAGCTGTGAAGGATTTGAAATGTTCACAGCAGGGACTATTTGTTCTCTCTTGTGGTTACGACTTTGCATCTAGATTAGTTGATGTTGAAAGGGGATAGAGGTTCAGGTTTTCAAGGAAGATCAAATTGTAGATGTTGTTAAATTCCATCCACACAACTTCAACCTTTTCCATTCTGGTGGGTCAAAAGGACTCTTAAAATTGTGGGATATCAGGAGTGGCAAGGTGGTCCATGAATATGTAAGGAGTTTTGCTCAAATCCTTGATGTAGAATTCACAGTTGATGGCAAGCATTTAATCACCTCGAGTGATGTGTCCAAAAGCAATCTGAGCGAAAATTCAATCATTTTTTGGGATGTTTCTTGCCGAATTCCATTATCCAATCAGGTAAATTCATTATATGTCCTCTGGGGATAAGCTTAGTTTCAAATAATGAAATATTAAAAGATAACTGCTTCGCTGTTTTTCTATAGGAGCTTTAACCCTCCCCATCCCCATCCTCATCCCCACCCTAAAAATAAAAAATAAATAAAGGGGTAAAAAAGAAAAAAACTGAAATAACTGAATCTGGTCCGAAATGAATTTTGCGTGCACTTCAGAATATTGATGTTGATTAAGAGTTGGAGTAATGGTAGTTAGACATGTTTGACCTGAACTTCCTTGTCCTATATATAAAGGAAATTGATCTAAATTTTAATCAAAGTTGACTCGACAAGTCATGCATTCAGTTCCATGAATATCCACGAGTCAAAAATAGGTTTCCTTATGCTGAATTTATCACATAAACAAGTTTAATCTGCTTCAAAATTGTGTCATCTGGCTAGTAATCTGATCACTAATTTGTTTCAGTCTTAGTCTTTAATAAAAGTTCTGATTATGTTGTTTAACTAAATGCTCAAACACATGGTTATTGGAGTTTGGTTTAAGCAAGCCCAGATAAGGAATATAGTTCTGGACTAGACGCCCAAGATTGCTGAAGTTGCCCGAAACAATCTTTCTGTCAATATCTTCCTTACCATATGTTTGGCTCCTCAACCCTCATAAATGCTTCATGGTTCCTTTGGTTCACCATTGTGTTAAAACTGTAAGTAAAGAAGGCAGTAGTTATGGAAGTCAAAGATATTGTACGAATGGCATGGCATCCATAAACAATGGATGGTGTTAGAGATTCAATGCTATTTTGTCAACTATAGATGTTACTGCTGACAGGGGCTGAAGGACAATGGATAATTGGGCATGATAAGCCAACTTGTTCTCCTTGGTTTCTTGCGGGGACCTCAATTGGTAAGTGTAAATGAGGCAAAGAAAATATATTAACAATATTCAAGAAGTAAATTACTTACAAGAATTTTTTATTTTTTATAATTATTATTATTATTTTTTGGATAAAGGAATTCGATAATTACTCAAATTTATACAAGATTTGATGGTACAGTAAACATGCAATTTGAGCATTCAAAGTATTGGAGAATTATAGATTTGGAAATTGTGTTTGAGGTATTGTTCTAGGAGTACGGCTAGCTTTGCTGGTTTGGAACATCTTGGAATCTTGCTAGGTTCTTAGATATAGCCTCCTCTTGACAACTCTTTTGAGGACTCAACTGAAGATGAACTTGTATCATCAAAAAGCTTACCACTCCTTGCCATTACTAGAAGTGGTAACTGAATTTACATTTTCCCTTTCCCCTGAATGCTCAAAGAGGATGTCAATTTAGTGAAAGTGGTTCTTATCTCATCAATGACTTGTGAATTTGATAGTTGATGGTAGTTTTTTCCTTGCATAAAAGCATGCAGTGTCTCTTTAAGGGATTTTTTAGGTGGAGGCGCACCCGAGTTAAATATACTTTGGGTGGATGAGATACATTATTTTCATTCCTCCAACTAAAATTTGGCCAATTCTTCCATCCATGATAGGCTGTGTTTGAGTTGGAAATATCCCTTTCTCCAGAATGCCCAAAGAGGATGTCAATATAGTGAGATTGGTTCTCATCTCATTGATCCCCTGTGAGGTTTGGTTATTAATGATATTTGTCCTTGCGTACTTTGTGGTGGATGATCCCTCCATCCAACGAATTATAGATTTCATAATATGGAGAACAGCAGATGGCCAAGTCTTTTTCATAGTATCCATGGAAGTAACTTGTTCACGCAAAACCTCTTTGAAGTCTAGAATGGTGAGACACTCATGTGTAAGGTGACCATGGTCATAAGTTTCCTTGCTAAACAAAGGAAACAACCTTAGCCTAACCACTTATTTTCAGTACAACTTGAGTAAGCAAATGTATGCACAAACTTCCTCTAATTCTTTGATGATATGAAAATTAAAAATTTCAGAGTCAAAGCTACGATATTTGATCAGTAATGGAATTGTGCCATGCTTAAAATTCAATTACATGCACGAGTGTGCAAAACAATGCATATGTAACACTGCCTTAGAGGTTGCAAATAATCACCTGAGGTCTGATTTTGTGGTTGTCTTTCAATCTCATTCTCCCATATACACTAATATACATAGAGTTTGTTTGAGACCCATTTTTTGGGAAAATTAGATTTTGTAATAGTGATTGGAGAATGTGAGGTTAAAAAGTAAGAAAAAATTTGGAATTACATGTAAAATTATTTCATTGAGAGAATATGAGTTTTTAAAGAATGAGACTCAAACAGGGACTTGATATTATCATTCATGATGATAATATGAAAAACCAAATACAATGAGAAATAACCAAATGAAGTTACCAAAATTAGCAAGAAGAAAATTGTTGTATCTCGAATGCTTGTTACCTCCCTACTGTGCAAAAACTTGATCTGCAATCCAAACGTATATAATTAAAAAGTAATAACAATAATGCTCAGAGTCCAAGGTGAGTCCACAATGAGGTGAAGGTGAACAACAAAAACTGATATGATAGTAGTAGGAATCACAAATTGTGGGGGTTGGGGGGTGGTGGTGTAGTTTGGGTGATGGCAGGTCGTATTAGGTGAGGTAGGTCGGGTGCTGGTGGTAGTTGTAGTGGATGTAGGCTTGTGGAGGGGTTGCATCTGGGGTGTAATATTTTTTTCCCCCTTTTATTCCTTTTCATTCTATCTTATTTTTTACCATTTGGTTGAAATGTGTTTACTCATTTTGCCTATCAAAAAGTGATGTGAGAGTTACGTGCCTTCTTAACGGCAAATGAATGGAATACCCATTATCAAAAAATTTATAGTCTTTCAGCTATAGAATTACTTTGAATATACTTGGATGCATGGTTCCAAAATTCAAGTTATTGTTATTTGGTTGGGTGTTAACATGTATGTTCACCCTTATCTTCTTGCTTTGATTATGCAGCTCACTTCAGCTAATTCATGTTTTAGACAGAACTATGGATTTATTTTCCGTCTGGTCCAATGTGAGACGTTAAATTTGAAGTTCGTAAAATGTTACTTTTCAGGTCTATACAGAAGCATATACTTGTCCGGCTATCAGATGCCACGCCCTACTTTATTGCATAATCAAATGGAATGCATATTGCAATATTTTCTTCCAGACCCCCATTCAGACTTGACAAATACAAGAGATATGAAAGTCATGGCGTTTCTGGATTTCCCATCAAGTGTAATTTCAGCTATGATGGTGAGATAGCACTCTCTTGCACCTCAGACGGGTGTATCTACCTTTATAACTCAAACCTCTGAGCTTTCGAGAAAGATCAAGGCATACGAGCAGGCGTGCATAGATGCTGTTTTCCACCCGGTCATGCCTAATGCCATTGCTACTTGTAGTTGGAATGGTGAAGTTTCGACGTTCAATTGAGACCTGCAGTAACTTAACAGCCTATTTGGCATGATTTTTGAAATCAAGAAGTTTTTTTGCCTGAATAATTTAAGTTTTTCCATGAACTCTTTTATCAAAAGTAGAAAATATTTCAAATATAACAATCTATTAACACCTCTCCAACAAAGTGGTGGGGTTCTAGAATCATCTTCAACTTCTTGTAGTTTACACAATTTTCAAGAACAAGCATGTTGAGTTTATCATGTGCCACTTATTCTGTAAGTGCCCATTGTTGAAGGTGTATTTTTTATTTGGAACTGTACATTTGACCTGTCAAAGACAAAGCCTTAATCCCAACCACTCGTGTTGGAAAGAAGGAAAAAGTCAAAGTGAAGAAAGCATGATGCCTTTGTCGGGCTCAAAGGGTAGAGCAAATTGGGCCTAGCCCAAAGCTGTTGCTAACATAAATGGGCCCATCATGGTTGCTTGTCTCCTCGTGCATTAAAATCTAACAAAAGCCAAATTATTCTAATACTTGTTAGATTGGAAATGCTTTGTCTAAATTCTCATAACCTCTAGTCCTTTACTTACTATTTTTGCAGATATTAATATGACTCGTTTACAAGGGGAGGTGGGTGGTCGAGGGGTAGGGGTGGGGGTGCAAAAGTATAGTTCAATTAAACACAAGTCTTCAAATTCTTTCTAATTTGTCATGGGTCATTCCTGGTGAGACATGTTGCAGTAAAGAGTGGAACCAACCGGTCTAACTTTTTATATTTTTCTTCAGTTTTAATATCTTTTAAGGGATTGTTTGACAAAGTTTCGAGAAAAGTTTTAGGAAATTTTGAAAAAATTGATGAAATGTGTAATTAGAATTAATTGATAATTTTGATCTCAATTTTTTTAATATAATTTTTTAAGTTTTTAACTCAAGAAATATGAAAAAGTATTAAAAATGCACCACAGTTACGTTATTGTTGGCCTCTATGGTAGTAGAATCAATGAGAGATAATGACTTACCTTGTAGCAAACGTTAGTAATTCAAGTTTGCTTTATCTCTAACTCGCGAATTTAGTTAATACAAAGTAATATGATATCAAACAATTTCGATTTGACAGTTTGAATAATGATTCTTTACTCATGGTAGTTGATAAGAATCGTCTATTTAATTCTACTTTAGGATGTCGGAGTCTTACAAGGATGGAATTCGAACGAGAAAATACTTTTTGAAAAATACCTAAATATCCAACACAGAGTGGAATTTTATATTTCTATACCTGTAATTGAAAGCACTATCTAGACAACCCAACAATGTTGCCATATAGCAATGGTCCACCACCCTTTTAAAAATGTTTGTAATGGAAAATATGGTAATCCCTGTTCCAACACGAAGGAAGAAACACAGTGATACAACCTATTTGCCTATGTATGTTTGAACATTTTTCTCTTCACATTTAGCATGAATGTGTCCCCCACATTCATTGGCCCAATTCTTACTAAATAGTAAACAAAAATAAATACATGCATATCCCTCCATATGACTGCAATCATCTTGTAAAAGAGAGAATACTTTTTAGACTACACTTCGATGGTCAAGAGAGTGTTGGTTCTAATACTGGGCCCACTGGCTTGCCCAACGGGCGACATGAAACGATGGGCTAAAAAGGTTTTATGGTTCAAATCACTAACTAGGAGCAATACTTGTGTTTGATTAGGAAACATGACACAAATTAAATAATATAAAGAGGGGATCTAAGCATGCGATTAACGGTGGACGTTCTAATGCTTTGAAATCATTTAAATACAAAAGAGATAAGTCTTGTTTTCAATAAATTTAGAATGATTTCTTTTACTTGTTCTATGAAATCATGTCATTCTTATGAATACGTGTCTCTTTAACTCTATGCAAAACATGGTATAACCACTTAAGAAATCAAGACCTAATAGTCAATGCGAACCCCTTTATTTTGAATTTATTAATTCCTAATGTGTAAAAAAAAAACTCAAGCCAATATTCTTCAAGGCACCAGAATATACAATGCTGAAGTAAATCTTATTAGCTTATGACTTTGCAAAGAATTGTATGAATTAGTTTTGTGGAAGATCTCCAACTTTCGTAACTTGGTGGGTATCTGAGATCCGAATGAGGTATTATCAATCGATTCAAGCTCTTATTCTCCCTCAAGAACAGGTTCTTCCGCAAGCTAAGGAGAAAACTCTTATCTTTAATATGTAATCCCTATGTGTTAGAATTTGGATGTGACATGAATTCCTTATTGAAGTAATTGAAGAATTCTAATTGAAGTGCATATCAAGAAAAATTCGATTTGAAATGCTATTGGAGTCTTATTCAAGTTGAAATTCTATTTGGAAGACATATTGGGAGTTGGAATTTGTACTGGACTTGAAGTTCAAGGTGGACTGAGACAAAAAGTTGCTGCATTTTCGCTAGCTAGTCTCTCGAGCAACACCTGTAGATTTTCTCCCAAAACTTGGTTGCTGGCCTGTGGCCAGCCTAGCGCTCAAGCAACGGACTTGTCGCTAGCTTATCGCTCAAGTGACAAGGTTATCCGGTTCTTTCACATTTTAACACGTTTTTAACATTTTACTTCAACTACAACTCATTTATTAGCGTTTGGACATCGTCCTACATAGTTGTATATATATACTTGACTCTTCTCTACAATTTAGTAGAGAGGTTTTGAGAATATATAATAGTTTAGCTTCGGTGATTATTAAAACTTCTGATCAATTGTATATTTCTCTATTATTGTTTGTGATTAAATAAAATATTTAAATTCATCTGTCACATTTCTTGTCTTTTATTATTCTTTTACTTACGATAATGTGATTCATATTTTGTCATACAACTTCGATATTTCAATCCTGAATTATAACAAGTGGATCGAAGAAATACATAATTGTTAACAAGTGGTATTATAGTAATCCCGTCGGTCCTTAACACTACACACTCTCAAATATTATCAATACGAAAAGGTTCTCTCAAAGTTTTAACATCCACATAGAATATGGATCAAATTGTCTCAAAACATTCTCAATTCGCCACTTGTTTTGCCCTCCTTTAAGGAGTCGTCTAAAAAGGCCTATGTTAGCAGCAGCATCAAAATTGTTTATATGAACTAAATTCACTATTTCGGGATAAATGTACAACCAATAGAAGTGAGTCTTGGGAACGGGAAAAAAAAAAGTCTCTTAATTCATGTCAAACTGCTTGACCTATGCTTGTTCATGCATTCAATTTAATGCTTTGAAAAAACCAAAGACAAAAAAACAAGTGTTTTGTAAGATTAATTTGTTTATTCTTACTTTTGATCCATCTTGTCATGTTTTCCACTTTAAATTAATGGTTATCCTCTCTTACATGGCTGGCCATAATGAAAAAAAAAAAATTGGGCCTCTCAACACTTAAATGTTATCACTAGTCTTCCAATCCTTACCTTGTAAAGTGAGGGACAAACTCATTTTATTGCTACTGCCACGTGATTTGGGCCACAACCCAGGTCACCATTATGTTTTCATTCCTTTTTATGCTCCCCATTCTTTCCATCAATTTAATGTATTGAATTTAGCAAAATCCACCAAACATGATTTAGTTATATATATGTATTTCTTTCCTATTTGGGAATGAATTTTTTTGTAGGCCATTTAGCCATTGATTCACTGCTCAAAGTTGTTATATTGAAAGTATATTACTCTTCTTTATAATGGTTTGGTTAGAATGTTTAATAAACCAGTTGACAGACATGATGACAATCTAAGCATTGCCCTAATTAAGATTTTCAAATGGTAATCTTCTTGTAAAAAGCTAAATAGGCAACTAGCTTCAACAATTTTGTCGGTTGATGCTATTAGAAATCTTTCATTAATTAATTAATTAAGCAAATCTTTTTGGTAAAATCATTGTTATGCATCATCTGCATGAACTACTTTGTCTAAGTGAATTATGAAATCTGGTTTAATCAGTGGAGGTTCCTGTGCGGAGTATTTATTTGCTAAATTAATATAGTTCGTCCACTTACATAGTTCGTAGAACAAGGTTAAAAATATAAACAAAAGATCATAGTTCGATACTATCTAACGTACCTTACGTGTTAAAGGGTATTTTTTTCCTCTGATGTGAAAAAAGAACCAATAACCAAGGAACGTTGCAAATAAAGATTTACAAGAGGAGAGAAAAACATTGAAGGAAATTATTTCGAGTTAACTTCTATCACAAGTTTGATACATTGAAGTGAACAAAATTATGGATATATTGTATCATGTCTTTCGTCCTTATCTTATCAGTCGTGTTCATCTGTACATCCTTAATCTCATGTACAGTCGAGTTTATTAAACATGCTCTTAAATAATATCGTATTCTTTTCCTTCAATAGAAATTCCAGTATCTCATCTATTTTATTTTATTTTATATATTTTTGGCTAGTATAATTCAAGGTTAGCGTTGCTGCTTCTGTGTTTGTACAAGGTAAGCTCAAGTTACTTAAAAATAAGTTCAAGTAAGTTAGCCAACATGATCTTAATGCCTTTTTGAAGATATACATTCAAATGTTTCTACATGCAGACTTCAAGCCCTTGATATAATCATTTGAACTATTTATCGATTTATATGAATGCTGCATTTCTATAACTTAAGTCTGTACATTATAAGTTTTACCATTAAAAAATCTAAATGGCATAATACATTATCTGAAGGACAATGATTTGATTAAGTAAACAAGAAACATTTGAACCACACTCCCTCTCTTATTCACTGCAACATCGACAGTAATAATTCTGCACAGTAAATGCATCAACAGTGTCCTTAACATTTGGAGCACTTGCCCGACAAGTGTGCATAAACAGTAACTGGATAAAGACCAATGCATCACCCCCATAATCACCACAAAAAAGATGAATTTGTAGAGTAAAATCACTAATGTCCATCAAAATGAAAGAGATAAAGCATAAGATAATGGACACAAGCATATGAAAAAAGCCCAAGTTTTCGGGTTTCGGCGACATTTATATCCTCTCAAGGCCTAAAAAGATCACAGAAAAGACTTCAACTTTTAGGGCTTTCCATCAGACTTGACTGAGGCAAATGCATAATGTCTTAATATTGTTAGTGGGTTTTTGGATTATTTTGTTGGGTAGTGGAAAATGGATGAGATTTTTGACTTTTGATGTAACTGTACTGTATTATGCTTTATCTAGTTGATTCAAGAAATGGACAACATTAAAAAACATTACATTATGTCATCAACTTATAATGCAAGGACTGGCATGAGTACCATCCAAGTACTCCACTTCTTGCAACAATATGTCATCTTATAAACATATAATTGTACATGTATAGATATAGATGATATTGGTGTATCTATATATATTTCCCCTCCACTGACACGTGAAAGTGGAAGAAAATAAAGTAGAGGAATCTCATAAAAGAGAATTCATGCAATCATACACGTAATTCTGCAAAATTATTATGTATTGTTGGTAATAATAATTTCATGTTATGTTTGGTTGCATTGTTAGATTTTACTGAACAGTATAATATCGTATAATAATGCAAAAGATTTTACAGCATTATTCTAACTAGATGTAGTTGTCCCTAAGAGTATGCGGATATTTGGCCAAAAACACGGGCTGTGTACGTGTTGTGCGTTCTGGGGCACAACCTACGTGTGACAATGCAGGAACAATTTGACAAAAAAAAATGTGAGATGACAACAAACGTAACGTACGTAACTAGTATTACGTCGTATGATAATGATGCTTACAACACTGTCAATGTTGGAGACATTAACATTGCAAAGTATATGTATGATGGGACAACTGGTAGATAGCCATCTGCAGAATAGCATTTTTTCTTCTGTCAAATTGTTTTATTGCTCCCATTATTTCCCTCAAAATTACTTTTTTCGCCTCAAGAAAAGATTCCCCCAATAATTCAACAGTGTAGGGTTGCTGATATACAAGGAGTTTTCAGCCCATAATTAAAGCAAAGACGCCATGTTTGGATACGCTTATAAGTGTTTCATTTCCAATTAAATAAGTTACTTAATTTGACGGTAAGTATGAGTAACTTTTACAACATGCACCATCACTTCGCGAATATTAAAGCAAGACACCAAGCAAAACCATGATTCTAGTTACACAAGTCTTGAAAAACACGTTACTAATTGTGTTAAGTGTGTGTCAAATCTGTACATTTATGTACTACACAATATGCTTGTTAGTAATTGGACCTAAATCGTCGAGATTTTTATTGATAACCGAACCTAAATAGTTGAGATTTGTGCTGTCACACTTCCAAGTAATATATAAATTCCATGCAAAAAGTTGCATGTGATTAAAGGGAACTATACAGTTTGCATTGATTTGATTAACCCTTGAATAGCCAATCAAAGTGAAGATTAGACAACCTAGTTTTAATTAATTAATCATAGTTAAAATCAGAATGTCACATTTCAGGCAGGATCCTTCCTTAACGATACGGTAATTACAGCTTTTGGATTTATTAAATGTTTAAATATAGTATTAGCATATTGACAATATCTTGCTTGTTATGCTGGATGGAAACAGCAGATTAAGGACCACATTAATTGTCTGTTGAGTTAATTATTATCTGTAAAAAGTTGAATAATTAATTTAAGCAACTCTTCTTTATTAATTTATACTGTGGGCTGTATCCTTGTGTGACAAAATCTAGTCTGAACATGCACTCGATCAAGAAACTCTTAACTAGACTTTCTTCGGATTACAATCCGTGTTGTATCTGTGTCGTGTCATCTCCTCGTAGAGAATGAATTGTATTTAACGTAAAGGAATAATTAAAATTATTATATTTAGTTAATTGGACGGTTGCTAGTACAATTACTAGCTTTAAATGGATTGGAATACAAATTGATTGTTATTTTATCTTGCATGTATGTACCTTTAACATGAGGTAAACATATTAAAAAGTTCGAATAAATTAGTTTATTTACTTGTTAATTGTATTCAAAAGTTTCATCATTTTGATTCTCAAAATAATATTTCATTTATATTTCTCAATATACATTCATTTCAAATTTTATTTTCAGACTTAAGCACTGAACGACTGACCTGATAAGCACAAACACTTTCCTATCCGTTTGTTAGTGTTGTAGATTAAACACATAATAATGTTCGAGAAAAGGAAATATTGAAAGAGACATATGTTGTCCTTCATACTACCATATGTTCTTCTTCCTATTTCTTGATTTTATCGATGATTTGATAACCTATATGTATGTACATGTGTACCTAGGCATTACTTTTAAAGTGGCATATCTAATCACACACCCTAACAATTTGTTTTTTCCGTTTTGAATGGTCATAATAAAGATTGATTTGTATAATCACACAATATGTTGTCTCTCAATGAAAGTTGCTTTTCTTGTCCTCATCATTAATGCTAAAAATGCATTTCCAACTAGAGAAACTATTAACTATACAATAAGAATTTTGTTTAATTTAACGTATCGAACATAGTTCATAATTCTATACACGTGCACACGAATGAAAGTAGGAATGGATTGTCGTCCGAACGAGGAGGGTACTTGGTCGAGTAAGAATAAATTATGTATAACAATTTCTCGAGACGTAAAAAAACTGAAATGATTAAAAAAAAAATTAAAAATCCCGAGATAAGAAGTCAACGGTCAAAGATTTGCATTACTGTCCCTGTCTCCCACATTTATATTAAAACGTACAGAATATATAAACATTCCCAGAAATCCTCACTAAACATTGTTACAGCACCAAGCACTAGGCGTCCCACTTGGTTCCGGGTCTACCCAAAATGGCTCACCCGCATACCCTCAATTCCCCCTCTATTTTTAATGCAAAATATAATTTTGAGCTAAGACCCAGCGGATCATGTTCATCGTCCCCTTCCTGATTTCATACTGGACAACATTTTGTCATCAGCAGTTAAGTTCATGCAATGCTACGTAACATTATTCTACAATTTTAGATCATATATAGTGTTTACATTTTGATATCTTGAGTTTCTTTTTTCCTATAGTAAAATATCACTTTAGCGTATGTAAATTATAGACGTGTGATTGAAAGCAAAATCGAGCATTTCACAGTTTTAAATTGTAGAACAGTTCTTGGGTCATCATTTGTAGGGATTCTTAACGTGAATTCATCTTATCTATATTTTTAAATCCCACACGTTTTTATATGTTTAGTAAGTTTCTGAAATTAAAATTGTTCAATACTTCTGTCATCATCGTGGTCGTTATTTAGGTCAACTGATTGAAAAAAAGGAATGGTCACATGTTTTTATATATTTAGTAAGCAAATTATTATGGCTCAATACTTCTACCATCATCTTAACTGTTATATCAATTCACTATTCGTCCATTTGATTGGAGAACGAGAAATTGTCTATAATAAGAAATTGATAGGTTAAAGCTACGTGGGATGTCGTTTGTAATTAGAGAAGAAAAGGATTAGTTCAACACGAGACACATGGCATCCAGGCGTGAGATGATGTCGGAATGATGTAAGATTGAGGGCTCTTCAGGCAACAATCATTCTTGATTGTGGGAGAGTTTCAAACAATATTAGAATAATCAGTGCCACTTTCGGTGAACTTATGGATCTTGTTCTTGTTGACTATAGAGTTGACCAAAAATTAATTAATCAATAAATAATTTATATATGTTTAATAAGTTATAATTTATTTGAGAAATGATATATGTACTGTCTTTGTATATATTCACTTTGACAGTCCCTCACATGGGAGTGGAACCCGCGATTGTGGACTCCACTCTTATGTGATCGGGCTGTCAAAAGGGCTGTACACTCAGTTTTTTTGAATTTATTTATCTTTGAACAATGTATTTAATGCTTATCGTTATTTTAGTGTCAATAATTTGTGCCATCATTTTGGATAAGAGTAGGTTATGGGCATTGATAATTTACTTAAAACATGCAAGTTCTGCATTCTTTGTGAACCTACATAATGTACAAAAATTAAATATTTAGAGATGAAAATAATAAATTTATTTTTTAAATCGTGTTTTTCAACACCGTCTCTTATAAGTTAGGTAAGACGTTGCAATCTTTCAATTAGGGGTCGGTTCTTGATTAAAACTAACTATTTTGCTTTCGTAGTTAATTTCGTAGGACTACTTTTTCAAATGGTTTGTTAATTGCTTTTTTGTTTGAAGACACGCTACCCATCAAAATATTATTATCTTAGCAAAAATTCAAAGTTAGAGAATATTATAGTGTTAATTAATAAAAGTTTCAAATAAAGATTTGTCATACATATGATACTAAAGCCAAATTTATAGTAAATTAGTCAAAAATGAGTTTTATCTGTAAGTGTTATGCCATAAGTCTAATCAATTTTGGATATAAATACTTTTAATATAATTGATGCTTATTTATGACAATATCTATTATTTAATTGAATTAATATTCTAATAAATTAAATAATAGAATCCATAGATTCAAGTCTTTATAATTTGTTAATCACAAGGTGTTGTGATTGTGAGATACAAATTACATATGACTGAATTTTAAATCATCAGTGGTCGTAAGTAATAACGAGACACAAATATTATTATTACGGATAGACCATCACGTGTGACATTTATTACTTGTGAAGTAAGTAACTGATCTCACAAGTTAAAATGTGGTGACACTTAAATGAATACGTAGATGTTTGTTATAGAATAAAATATTGGAGACCCGCTGAGGAGATAACTAAGTGTCAATGGTTAATCTCTAACATTTGGGTAGTGGAATTGGTCATTTAACTTGAGGCCATCATAGTGCTTTATATGATGACAGTTATACTTTGATGATATTGGATGTTGCTCTGTTAATGGTCGCTAATATGTTATTGTTCGGGTATGTCAAGAATTATATGAAAGTTGTAAATTATCAATATCATCATTCATCACTCTTATATAATAAGAGATTATGATCTACACTCATTCAATTAAGTTAATAACGAAATTCTTGGTCAATGTATACTCATAAGCCGAAAAGGAGTTTTAGACTTATATTAACTTTTCGACTTTAATTGACTTAATATTGAGATGAAAGATATGATCGATAATGGAGATTGACACATATCCATATATCATAATTAATTAGATCATATTGACGAATGGATTATAGTTCAACGGTAAACGAACAAGTTTGATTTTGTCATACTACGTGATATTTTCCGTCACGACATATTGCTAAATGACAATACGGACGACGGATGTGAATCAATTATAAATTAAAAAAGAGTTGTATTTTAATTTATCGATTTTGATTAGATCAAAGTAGTAATTTACGTCGTCAAGTATCGTGATCGGGAACCTGATGGGTCACACATAAAAGGAGAACCAATTAATTAACAAATATTGTACAATTAATTGAGTTGCTTGTTAATAGGCTTGAATTAATTAATTAGATTAATCCAATTAATTAATTAGATTAATCCAATTAATTAATTCATGGACCAAATTTAATTAATTAGATTAATTAAATATTAGATCGAGTTAAGTTTAAGAGACGGGTCAAACCCGCTTGAACTTATATTAATAAGCCATTAGGATTTCAGAAAAATAGAACATAACATAATTCATATTTTTGGTAGCACAAGAAAAGAGATCATAATTCTCTCATTCTTGTTTCCCGTGTGGATTTTCATTGGAAATTGGACAATTGGATAATTGTGGATAACAGATTGTGATTGTTCGTGTTACAAAATCAACAAAGGAATTTACAGAATTTACAAAATGTATAATTTCTATCACAATTTTTTTCTAAGCACAAAGCAATTTTTTGGTGGAAATTGAAAATTTTGTTTATATTCCGTTATGCATGTTAAATAAATGTTCAACATCGTCTTCGTTCTTCAGCTTCTCATTGCTAATTTTAGTTTATTTATTTTTTAATCAAGAAAATTAAACAAATCAAGCCCTATTTGTGTTCTATTATAAGTATTATAAACTATTTTGATCATAAAGCAATAAAGATGCTAAATTAGTGTGCCCGCATGTAATTTTACGGGAAAAAAAATCATTATATAAATTTGTCACATCTCATAAATTATATTTAAAATGTAGCAATATAATTTCCTGAAAAAATCCCTTACAAATTTTATTTTGATATCCATTTATGTTTTGCAATGTGAATACAAAAATACGTTGGACATATTGTGTGGATGAAATACAGTTCCAACAAAATTAGATGCGTGAAGCAAGATAACAACTCGATAGCATCCCCCCAACCCCACCCCCACCCGGTACACGTGTCAACCATGCCATTTGGCAGCCAGCTGTCAGCAGTCATCAACTGCATTTTGATTGGCTACCAGCTATTATCTCAAATAACACAGAAAACTCATGTACCGTACAACCCAAAATACCACGATAATGTAATAATGTTACCGGGAACCGAAGCTAGTGGGCGGCTTGCCGGTATAAAATGAAACACCCGGTAGGCATGTAATATGTTAGCGTACGGAAGTTAAACAAATTACGGAGTTTCAATGAAACCATTTTTTAAATATAGTTTATGAATGTGTTGGACAAAATGTTGAGTTAATAGACGTTAATGTTGAATGACAATCACTAGTCATTGGGTTTTGGATTTGTGCTTGGTTGAATGACATTGACGAATCGGTATGATTATGAACTTTTATTAATGTATTTGATACGTTGAACTGAATATGATTTTATTTTTGTGTTTAATTGTCGTTCGGTTCAGAGTATTTGTTCTGTTGATTCGAAGTTGCTACATATAATTCCAATATTTAATGAGTTGCTAGTGCTATAAAGCAAAGAATCAACAAAGGAAATCTGGTTAATCGAGATTTAAAAGTGAATTTGGTCACGAAAATGGTGAAATTATTTTTCGTATGAGTAATGTATTAGCACCCGTCGAGATGGTAGTGGGTCCACTTAGACTTTTCCAATCAACTTAAATGCATCTTTAATTCATTAAAAAAGCATAAGTAAACTTTCACTTTTCTGGTAATAGTTAATATTATTTTATGAGTATAGATATCTTTTTACGAGATTATGGACGTCTTTTCACATAGATGTCTTTCAGAGATAATAATAATGCAAAAGAAAATGGCTTAATTAATCCAAAAACCTATTTATTAATTAATTAATTTGGTCTATAATTAAAAGAGAGAGAAATTAGGCAGGTAGAAGAGGGCTATTTATAATTTATTGCACCTCAAAGACAAACTTGGTACACTGCTAGAATTGTGACAGGCAAATTATATGCAGCACGAAAGTTTTATGTTTTTGTAAGGGATAAAAGCATGCTCTGTTCGACCAAATTGGAAAAAACAATTTTGCCACAAACCCTCATTAATATTCACAATTAAGCCACCATCCCCTCCACCCTTTTCCACTTTTTAAACACTAAACTGTGGGCCATCCCAACACCCAACCCCTTTCATTTCCTCTATATAATCCTCCTCTCTCTTCCTCTCCGGCCACACCTCATAACCATTTCTCTCATATAGCTATCCATCCTTCTCTTTAGATTTCTGCACATAGATATTTGATATAAAGAAAAGAAAAAGGGAAGCCATGCCTGAAGCACCAAAAGAACCCCAGAAGCCCACTGAATATGAATATGATGTGGCTGAAAAAAACAAGAAGACTCTTCAGTTTATTGAAGATGTTACAGCAAACGCTGATCAAGTTCAAAAAAGGGTTCTTGCTGAAATTCTCTCTAGAAATGCCCATGTTGAGTACTTGAAAAGAAATGGACTCAATGGGCATACTGATAGAGAGACTTTCAAGAAAACCATGCCTGTCATTACATATGAAGATATTCAGCCTGATATTACCCGTATCGCCAATTGCGATAAATCGCCTATTCTTTGCTCTCAGCCCATTTCTGAGTTCTTGACTAGGTGCGTATTTTATTCTTATCACTATTTCATATATGCAGAGATCAAGGCCTAGCTTAACTGTTAATAGTTTTTATTTCATATTGTATAATATATTCATGCACGTGGGTTTTCTTATGCTATGCAGTTCAGGGACATCTGGTGGGGAGAGAAAACTGATGCCTACCATTGAGGAAGAATTGGGGAGGAGATCATTGCTTTATAGCCTTTTGATGCCTGTGATGAGCCAGTTTGTTCCTGGGTTAGACAAAGGCAAAGGAATGTATTTTTTATTCATAAAATCTGAGGCTAAAACACCAGGCGGACTGGTGGCTCGGCCTGTTTTAACTAGTTATTACAAAAGTAATCATTTCAAGAATAGGCCTTATGATCCCTATACAAACTATACTAGTCCAAATGAAACCATTTTGTGCCTCGACTCTTACCAAAGTATGTATTCCCAAATGCTTTGTGGGTTATGTCAAAACAAGGAGGTTCTTCGGGTTGGAGCTGTTTTCGCCTCAGGTTTCATTCGTGCAATCCGGTTCTTGGAAAAGCACTCAACCCTTCTTTGTAAGGATATTAGAACAGGAACTCTTAATCCAAAAATTACAGATCCATCGGTGAGGGAGGCAGTGATGAAAATTCTTAAACCGGACCCGAAGTTGGCGGATTTCATTGAGGCTGAATGTAGTAGGGAGTCATGGCAGGGAATTATTACTAGGTTGTGGCCTAATACAAAGTATGTAGATGTTATTGTGACAGGGACTATGTCACAATATATACCAACACTTGATTACTATAGCAATGGCCTACCTCTTGTATGCACAATGTATGCTTCATCAGAATGCTATTTTGGTGTCAATCTTAACCCGCTTTGCAAACCGAGCGAAGTCTCTTACACTCTCATACCCAACATGGCCTATTTCGAGTTCTTGCCCGTCCAAAGAAATAATGGTGGGATCAATTCTATTTCCATGCCCAAATCCCTTAATGAAAAGGAACAGCAAGAATTGGTTGATTTGGTTGATGTTAAGGTTGGACAAGAATACGAGCTCGTAGTCACCACTTATGCAGGTAATTATCTAGTAAACAATATTGTAACTTCTTTTTCTTTCTTAATACAGTACATTATTGATTATTTCTAATCATGCACGAACTTTTTGTTACAGGGCTTTATCGGTACAGAGTTGGGGATGTGCTTCGTGTTGCTGGATTCAAGAACAATGCCCCGAAATTCAATTTCATTTGCCGGAAAAATGTTGTTCTAAGTATCGATTCCGACAAAACCGATGAGGTTGAGCTCCAAAATGCAGTGAAAAATGCAGTGACTCATTTAATGCCATTTGATGCACATCTAACAGAGTACACAAGCTACGCCGATACCACGACAATTCCAGGCCACTATGTCCTGTTCTGGGAGCTTAATGTAAATGGTTCGACTCCAATTCCCCCTTCGGTTTTCGAAGATTGTTGCCTCACCATCGAAGAGTCACTCAACACGGTGTACCGCCAGAACCGTGTCTGCGAATCAATTGGCCCTCTGGAGATCAAAATAGTGGAAGCTTGGACTTTTGACAAGCTTATGGACTATGCCATTAGCTTAGGTGCTTCAATTAACCAGTACAAGACACCCCGGTGTGTCAAATTTGCACCTATAGTGGAGCTGTTAAATTCCAGGGTTGTCTCTAGCAATTTCAGTCCCAAATGCCCAAAATGGACTCCTGGCCATAAGCAATGGAACAATATGAACTGAAGATATCAACATAAAGTTGTATCAGCCAAGAAAAAACTGTTTTTGTGATCATTTTAGTGCAGAATTTAAATCCCAATTAGTTTAACCAACCATTTTTATGTTTTTTCCCCCCTTTTACTCTATTTCTTAAACTTTGCTTATTAGTATGATTAGAATCTGAATTAGTAGCCCTGTACAAAAGCAGTTCTTGTATCAAGTAAGGCTGTTTATTAATGTCAATCTTCCATAGTGCCAGCCTGCCTTTTTTTTTATTGCAAATTCTTCACACATTTTGTGTGAAATGTTATCTTATTTCCGCCAATAATTCGGCCCATTGAACGTTCAAACATCGATATGCGCACAACAAATTGAGCTTGCGGTAGCATATTTAAAGACTAGCTATAGTTAAAGTTCTACATGTCAAACATTTGGACTTAGAACAATAGAAAATCAAGTACGTGGATGGTCGAGCATTTATCTCCGCTTCAAATCACATTTGCTCATGTTCGGTAGAAATTAAAATTTTGATTTTAATTTAAGTCAAAATCAACAATTGATTTCAATCACATATTTTATAGAACTCACAACTTTTCTCCCACACATTTCATCGACTTTTATCAAAATCTATTGAAATTCTGATTTTAATCAATTACCAAACAGAGACAGTGTAGCATATTTGAGCATCTAATGATAAGATGCTAAACGAGCTATTGAACTGTAGTTAAGCATCTGCCCCTTAAGACTCAAACATGCTTTCTTTTACTGATTTAATCTAAGATGAAAGTTGACGCGAAAATTTCTAAGTATAAAGTAAACGTAGATCAAAGTTTTAAATTATTTATTCATTATAATTGAAAAGCAAACCAGCTTTATGTCTCTTTTAATTTAACTCATTGAGAAGTAATGTTTACCTTAGTGAAACTTTCTTTAAAATTGTTATTTATCTAAAAGTAACATTTACACATCTTCAAGTCATCCCCCAATCAGTTCCTTTTCCTATAGTAGATTGATCATCAATAAAGGTACCCTGTAAAAAAGGAGGACCCGCATAAATAGTGATGTTTAACTGAAGTAAAGGGTTGGTTTTCTTGAAAACTGAAGTTTTAAAATGGATTTTTCAAAGGTTAGTTTGTCTTCAGTCTTCTTGTTTTAAAGGAGACTTTCCCTTTTCTTATTTTAGTTTATTTTCGTAGCATTAAATTGTACTAGACAGTACAATAATAGACGATCTTTTAACAATACCTTGTAAGCAATAGCTAGTTCGAGAAAATTTGATTTCCGAACACCACCATCCTTCTGGGAATGTGCACGCAGTAGTTCAGTTCAATCCAGTAATAAGGAAGTTGAAATTAATACCAGAATCGATAAGTTAAATGAACGTACGAAACAAAATATCACTTCATAACGTAAGTTAGAGGTGTCCAAGCGGGACCAGTTATAGGTCGTGCCTGTTCGAATCAGCCCGCCAATTTCAACCAAAAACTGCAGCTTTATAACATTTTACAGTAAACGAACAGTGAATAATATCTGAGTGGACACAGTGCAATTTGGCTCGCATTTGGTTTGATTTGAAGACAAGAAACTGAAGATGAAAAGGATTGAACAGAAGACAAATTTAAAAGGCATATAAAATAATGATGATTCTTATGCAGAACGAAAGAGAGACAGGAACGTAAAAAGATCTTCATTAGAGCTGTAACGTGGAGAGAGGCAAAGAAAAATGAAAAAGTATTTAATGGTGCAAGCAACTGTTTGTAAACAGCTTTAAATAGTAAATTGCTATTTAATAAACATTTGACATAATGCTTGTAAAAATATCGAGTTCAAATTTCATGTGACAAATGTTGATTTAAAAGACGAAACACATTAGGATTACTCACTCAAGTAATCAAATTAGCATCTCACTCGGACCAAGTAAAGGACATGAGTAGAAAGTCTGGTGTTTTGTTTTCATGTCTCATCGAATCTTGATTTTCGATTGATGAAAAAAAGAAAGAAGAAAGTGAAACTCTTTATTTTACTTGCCCCCAACTTCTTGTCTTTTGGGCCCCCTTCGCCCACTTGTCACTTGTGGAAGCAAGCTAGCCCCTACGTTGATTGGGGGAGGAGGGTATTTCCATCGAAGGACTCACTCCAACCACGGTTCCCATTCTTGACGATTTTCACCATGCCACCGATTTAAAATGACGTGACACCCCTTAAATTATTTTAACCATCTCTTTAACTACCCTAACTTAATTACTTTTAAGTTATATGATAAAGAAGCATAATTGACATTTATAATAATGGTGGTTAGCAAAAAAACGAAAATTTCATATAATCCAACAAAATAGATTTCTCATCTAAAAGTTGACGTGATTAGTTATGCTACTGTACAAATACATATCAACATCGTCCTCTGTGAATGCGTGCGTGATTGAATCATTAATTTGAAAACGATGAAATATGAACTGCTAAAACAATGTGTTAATAATTTAGATGCGAAGAATGTCAAATGTCCACACGTACAATGACGTGATTAACACGTTATACACTCAAGTATAATTGCTACAAATACAAAAAAGAATCTCGATAAAGCTTTACTTGAAGATTGTCGAGTCTTACTTCTCGGGCTCGATAGATTGAGATATAGTCCACATACTAAATAAGGAAATGTCCGTGCAGACGAACTTGCAAATTTTGGAAAAATAACGAGCTTTACCGATCTTCTTTCGACAAATATGATAGGATTCAGAAACCATATTCTTCGTTTTTCTTACCATACAACGAGAGTTAAGAGATCACGATCTATCGTAAGATAATTATGAATAAAGATTGACTAGTCACACGCTCTTAATTTTCATACTTAAAATAATTAATCTATTTCCTTAACGGTGTGTTTTGTACCAGCCATGAAGTTAGAATCTTACGTTGGAGCAAGTTAAGATTTTTTAACTTATTTTCTTTCTTAATTTTAGTTTAGCAAGGTTTCTAAGCAAATAAAACACTTTCAAAAAAATTATCCGAACATATCTAAAAATAAATTTTTAGTTTCAGGAGTAATTTTTGACTTTTCAAAATTCCTGCCAAACATGCCCTTAATACTATTATGCTGACCCACCTTATCGAAATTGAGAATTATGTAATGTCATGGTCATTCATAGTCATGCCTACAGTATTAATGGTGAAAATGAGGCTTTGAAGATGACACAAATATATAACTATGGAAAAACTTTGAGTGTGATAGTGAAATTTAGTTTTGCTTTCTGAGACAATACAACCAACAGTGAGGGTGATGGGGATGGAGACACTAATTAGCTTCAATAATTTATTCTTAAAGCTTATAAAAACAAGTATAATTGGTGGATAATTATACTAAGTTGAGACAATATTGTAGTCTAATTAAGGTTCCCAAATTAATTAAGGAGAGGATAAGCACACACCACACATTGTTAAGTTCGAAAATTTTCAACTAATCAGCCAATCTTTAATATGATAACAAAGCCGAAAGATATTCGTAAAAGTAAAAGAAAAAAAAAGAGCTCTCAATAGGAGGTTAGACATTGAGTATCGACTCAGTGAAAAATGTTCATATACATGTTTAGTTGTGCTTAAAATCGAGTGCAAGATTTGTACGTTTGACCATGTATAAAAGCGACTTTTTAGCTGTTGTCAAGAAAAGCAGTTAAAATGTTACTTTAAGCACTATCGAGAAAAACGGCTTTTATATGTATGACCAATAGCATGAGCTTCCAAATGTTTGTGATAATCATTTTGATTTTGACCTAATCAAATTAACCGCACGTTAAAATTGCTCGCTTGCACGTTTTAATGCAATCTTAAGTTACATCGCTATGATCGCGTTGGTTTAATTAATCGGGCCACAAATTGAAAAGAATAATCATTAATAGAACAAAATAAAAATCAAAGGATTTAGTCAAATGTGGGACTTCAAAAGTATTAATTATACGAAGACCCTTAATTTTGGGGATAATGCTTGTAGCATGAAATTAAATAAGTTATTAATAATAAATTAATAATTATTTTTAAATAAGGAACAATTCAACCATCTTTTCCGGATAATTGGCTGAAAAATCATGTGAAGATGTCACCATTCTCTGTGTGTGTGACTCCATACGTGTCTGCCATTGACTGGACAGTGGACATTAGCACGTGTGGCGCTGATCCTGAAAGAGGAATGTTGACTTTGACTAGTTCAAAACCCCACCCACGCGTGAGGGATATCTGCCCTGTTTTCTTGTCGGGCCTTGGCCCATTTGGCCCAGCTTGTTGAGGGGTCCAAATTAAACATGTCACAAACAGTGCAAGTGTTGTGTCCAGGCAATAGTTCCATGGCACCTTCTGTTAAATAATTCCACAATGTTTTTTACTTTTTTTTTTTCGTCGGTCGAACCACATCAACATGGCATCGAAACCAACATAGATCGTGAGTTCAAATTACATCACTACCAATATTTAAAAATATATATATATATTTACAAGTAATGTATCTACTTATATTTTTGCTTTTTGTAAAAGAATTTTCGAGTAAGTCATGTTGTATCATCTTTCTTTAAAAGCCCGTAATAAGATTTGATAAATTTTTCCATATCTCTACGTTTATTCGAATTTGGGACTAACTATGAAAGAAATGGGGATGATCAAGCCAAAAATACATAATTTAAATGCAAATTATTGAGACAAGTTTGGCAGTGTTAGTTAAAAATTGATGTGTATAAATATTTGCAGCATGTCTCATATGACTTTTAGTTTTATATTTGTTGAGTAGAATATGCAAAGATTCTTCACTTACTCTCTATTTTTAATCATAAGTTTTAGAAATAGTTATTATTATCCAATTGAGAAGTTGATGTCTATGTCCTCCCAACATGGAGCATGCAGCCACTTTTCAGTATTAATTTTGAATATGCTTTGTGGTGGGAAAACAACCAAGACAATAAACCTAACGAGTGCGGTTGTATAGTAAACTATACATGACATGATAAGATTTGAGCAGGAGAAAGCGAAAGAAGGAGAATCTCTCGAAGCCAATCAGGTCAAGCAAGAAATAGAAGGAATATTCAGTGGATTTCTTTCCAATGAGAACTAAACACGCTCCCATATCCCCACGTGCTTTGGGGCAGTAAGATTTTCGCTCCTTTTTTTTTTTCTTACGTATTGTCTAGTATGATTTAATACTTCATAATTCATACCTAACGTGCCGAAAGTGAAATGCACACATTTATATATGTGTGTGAGTTGATGAGGAGGCATAAGTTGACAAAAGAATAGTTAAAATATTGACATGAAAACTACTGTTTATACAAATCTTCTTTCTTCTTTAGACTTCCATTGGCATTGGCCTTGGAATTTGGTAGATAATATGTAGTTGTCAAAACCTAAAGCTGCACCATACATCAATGAAAACTACTTGAAACTCTTTTTTAAGCACAAGAGAAGAATAATACTCACTTATTGCATTCTATAAACTGTTTTAGAATTCTCGGTGCCTTGTTGCACTCATCAAAGCCACGCGGCTCTTATGTTTATACAACAATAAATTAAGCCTTTAGACAGGTTTCTCTAATGTTTAATTATCTTATCTAAAAGATTAAACTGTCGAAAAATAGACGTATCTATCTATAAAAGTTTAGTTTTCGATACTATCCCTCGTGTAAAAATATTATTTATCAAAATCTAACATGAGCACAGTTTATCAGTCGACTACAAAAATATTTTTCTTCCTTACATTTCGATTCATTGCTGCAGCCATATATAGAATATGTTGTTGTTCGACAGAAGTACCTTTGAAGATAATGTTCAATATTTATGCTGATGGAAGAAATGACAACAGTTCTCAGACCTGAAAAATAAAAAATAAAATCCAGAAGAATCTCCTGAATAGTTAACAAGTTTCTTTGTTTAGCTTTTTTTTTTTAACCAACTCTATAATTGACTTAAGTGAATCTTATTGATTTCTTAATTAGTTAATTAATAACAATTAAATATAAGTTAAAAACAGCACAACCCAAGTAAATTAATACTCATCTACATACTTGTTTATTCACCACAAATTATTAGGTCGAATAAAGCTCGATGGTATTAATTGATTGTACGCTAAACGTGTTTAGCTTTACAAGTCAGTAGTCATATGGGGCCAAAAATTGCAGAGCAGCAGGATCCGAAGCGGTGGCTGCTATCCAAAAGGGGAAAAAAAAAAAAAATGTGTACGCCGGGGTGCGGGGTTCAGTTATTAAAGTTGATAACTTCTCTTTCTCAGGATACTCGAAGAAAGCTAGTAGATAAGTGTCTCATCAAGCATAACCCAGAACTTTGCAATTCTAGATACTTATTTCGATCATATACCGCTATGGCATAATAGAGTTCACCGTCGACTCGTAAAATTTGATAGAAAGTTTTCAAGAGTTGAAAAACAGTTGCGAGTTTCAGGTCCTACCAAGGTATATATCTCACATTTTACAAGTTTGACTACTTAAAAGTTACTCTTTTGAAAAGTCAAGACTTCATTTCTTGAAAAGCATGGTAAATAGTAACTTCAAAAGCTCATCTGACTTGCTTTTAAGTACTTTTAAGCTCAATCAAAGATGCTCTCGGAATAATTTGGGCCCCGATGTTTTCTAGTATATCTCATTGCCTTTTCATCATTTATGTCAATGTGGAGAAAGAGAGAACGAAAATTTTCAGAAATCGAGCGCAAGAAACATCTTATTCAAATTAAGCTAGGGAAAAATATTAAGTACTGAATTAGGGTCCCTCAAACTACATCAAAACCCGTCGGTGTAAATAGCAGTATGAGCACGAGAGTCGGGAAAATCACGTCATATATTTCGGAAGACTTGAAATTTTCTCACAGAAAGACAGGAGCCATGACAAGGGTAATTGTTGCAAGCATTTTGATAAGTAAGTGATGGTCCAGCAGTGTCTTTGAATGGATCTCCTACCCTGCAAAATAAAATCATAAAAAATGTTTATGACCGAACTTTCAAATAGTAATTCGATTTTTTCACAATCCCGATTACTAGATTAGGTAATGTGAATTATTGTTCCAATCGAACATTTGGTGGTGGGAACAAGATCTAGTGTGTGCATGAGCATGCATCATTATTGGATGTTGATGTGTAAATTAGCAATGCAAATCATCAAAATATACAGCTAACCGGACAACTACTGGTAATACCACACTTAATACATGTTAAAACTTACGTGTCCCCGGTAACTGCTGCTTTGTGGGAGTCACTGCCTTTGCCACCAAGAGCGCCCGTTTCAATGTACTTCTTTGCATTATCCCAGGCGCCTCCAGCAGTGTTCAGGAAAAGAGCCATGAGAATACCAGAAACAGTGGCGAACATTAACATGGAAGCCACCACTTTGGCTCCAAGTAATGGATGCCCTGTATAATATCCCAGCACCCGAAACACCAAACCTGCAAAATTACATGGGCATATTCCCTCAGCTATATGAAATTAAGCAAGATTTATATGAGAAACCAGAACGAAAAGAATGAACACCAGAAAATTACTAGTGATAAAGAAGTCACAAAAATTTGCAAATGTACTGCCTACATAAAACCGAATAAGATGCAGCCAACTCAGAATCTTCAAAATCTTTCAATGAGCAAAATCTCATTTTATTTGCTTAGTGCCCAGCACAATTTTAAAGATAAATATCATAAGCTTTATGTAAAATATCAGTCACGCAAACTAGGCCTTATGCTAAAAGCCTGTCCGTTGTGATGCATGTTATCTTTTTTATTTACCCTCTCAAATAAATAATACTACTGGTCTAAGAAGCATAGATATGGATACGTAATTCGAATACGATAAGATACAATACGAGTGCGTCGATACAACTTTTAAAAAAAAATTTGGATAGCGGATACGTATTTTAACATTCAACACAATTTCATTAATATAAAAAAGCATTAAAAATGAAGCATAAAATAAAAATAAAATAAAATATTAAAGCATTTTATCTTAATAATTAATTGTTCAAACTTCATTTTCTTCAACATCAGCTTCTTCATTATCATTAAAAATAACACTTTTCAACTTAGCTCATCTAATGATAGATTAACAACAAATATTTTATAATATTCAACAAGTTATTAAAATAATTTAAAATACATATCTGATACGTATCAAAAATAATTAGAAGATATAAAATAATAAAAAAATATGTATCCGATATGTATCGAAAATTTTAAAAATATATAAAATAAGTTTAAAAAATGTATTCGATACATATCAAAGGGCATCAAAGAGTGTCCAAGTTAGAATACGCATCGGATACGAGTACGTACTGAGTTTACAAGTATCTGTGCTTCTTAACTATTGGTTATCAATCGTAATTTTTATTCTATATTATGAAATATAGTTATCTTGCTCTTTACTCTTAAGAAGAATCTATTTTACAGATGGAAACTTTAAGAAATGGAATACAATTTATTTATTTTATGAATTCTTGAATCCTAGTGCTAGCAACTACACTTCCAATGTGCTATGTTGTTGAAAATTTAAAATCAAGGGAAACCCAAATCATGTCAACAAATGTACACCGCAATATTGTGATGGCCTGTATTAAACACATGCAGTGCCCATTCTATTACCTAATGACGCACTAGTATGGTTTTCACAAAGTATAATCAATTATCAAAATCTAAGAGGGTGGTTAATAACTCACCAACAACAATGGGTGATATGATGGCCAATGCCCCAGGCTTTATCATCTCCCTCAACGAAGCAGACGCAACGATAGATACACATCGACCATAATCTGGTTTCTCCTTGTAATCCTATCAGGATGAAAAATAATACGATACATCACTAAGATCTGAGATCCATTTTACAACATAAAGAATGCCAGATAAATGTTTATGATACAAACCATGATGCCTGGCCTCTCAATGAACTGTCTTCTTACTTCCTTAACAACCTCCTGAGCAGTTCGACCCACTGCAGAACAAGCCCATGCACTAAAAAGAAATATAAGCATGGAGCCCAGTAGTCCACCAACAAACACTTCAGGGATGGCGATGTCAACCTGCTCAGAGAAAATGCTAAAAAAATATGAATAAAGAGAAGAGAAAACTCTTTCCGTTAAACAAAATTTAAAGAATCAAAGATAAAATTGACAGATAACAAAAGGCCCACCTGATTAAAGGGTACATGTGCAAACGTAGCTACCTCATCCATATAAGCACTAAATAGAAGAAAAGATGCAAGGGCTGCAGATCCAATGGCAAATCCCTTGGTTGTAGCTTTTGTAGTATTTCCAACAGCATCGAGAACATCGGTGATCTCTCGAACACTTTCAGGCTGTAAGTAATAGAAGGGATGTCACAAGTTTCACTTGTAATAAAATCACAACTGCCAAAAGCTGATGTGATGGGTTGGCCAAAGCCAAGAACCTGAAAATTACCTGCTGACTCATTTCAACAATCCCACCTGCATTATCAGCTATTGGACCAAACATGTCCATGGTGAGCACATATGCTGCCGTACTGAGCATTCCCATTGTTGCAACGGCTGTCCCAAACAACCCACCAGTTGGGCTTCCAGATTCATCCACCAACCCGGAAGTTTGACCCAGCCAGTAAGCTGAAACAATTGCTACGCTTATCACAAGGACAGGAAGAGCTGTCGACTCCAGTCCCAAACTTACACCCGCAATTATATTAGTTCCATGCCCAGTGGAGCTAGAAAGAGCTAACATGCGTACAGGCTCATGCTTGTAGTCAGTGTAATACTTTGTGATCCAGACAAAAAGATATGCTGTTATAATCCCAACCAAACCACATAAAGCGAAGTTCAACCAAGCAGAAGGTGCTTGTTCAGTATATAGCATCCAGCGCGTAGACTGCAAAAACAATAACAGACACCAGCTTCAGCATGTAAATGATGATTCAAAATGCACAAACGGGAGAGAGAGAGAGTATAATGGACAATCTCAATCAAGATTCACTAGGGAAGTGAGGGTGATGATCCAATAGTAGATAGAAATATTACCAAACCAAATGTCAGAACAGCTAAAACAATTGTCACAGAATATCCTTTCTGCAGAATCGACATTGGATCCTCTACATCACCAAGAACTCCAGAGTCATGTGTGTTCCGAATAGAAAATATTCCAACAGAAGATATCACCAGATCAAATGAGTGAACAACTAGGGGAAACAAAATGAAGCCCGACGGATCTGCATGTATCACTTAAAGACTTAGGTCAACTATAATTCATTCAGTAAAGGAACAAATAAATTATCATCACGTGGCACCATACTCATCAATCATAGCCAGGCCAACCTACTCTCTATCTTAATAAAATAAGACCAATAGGTGGATTAAAAAGCATCCCAAAAATAAAGTAATAGCAACAAAATCACAGCATAGGATATGACCAGAAAATTTAATATCTAAACCCCAGAAACTGGTTTTTCAACTTAAAAGGCCTTGCAGGGAAAGGGGGAAAATGTTGGAACATCATTTCTTCGTGGAATTTGATCATTACCCAATGAGAAAAGCCAATGTAGATAATCATGGCTCTCCTAACTTCTATTAATATAACTTCCATAGAAGGCAAGCAACCACCACGTGTTAACCAAGTTTGGAACATGCTCTCAGATGGGCGAACTAAAAGGAGAATGCTGACATCATGCGATAATAAGTAATGCAACCAGTATCAAGCATGAAATGAGCATGCTTCTGTTTCATAGCAATTTTCTTTCCTATTTTTCCTTCACAAGAATTTTGAACACCTTGAAGATCAGAATTCTAAGCCATCAGCATATTTAATTGTGCAGGAGAAATTATAATCTTAGTTCTCCCTCCATGTCAAAATAAATGTCACAGTTGACCTTTTTCCAATCAATATCAGAAATATTTGAATTTAAAAAAAAAAATGAAGTCACAGCCATTTAATTTGAAACGGAGGAAGGAAGACGTGTGAAACTAACAGAATTTCAACGAACTCCAGGAGATAAACAACCAATGAAGGGTAAAAATGACAACCTATATGAAAGTTATCTCTAATCTAAAAAATGCCAACGCATGCTATCCATCATGAGCACATCCTTGAGAAAGTGAATCGCCAACTGTACCAATACATTTTCAAATTAAATTCAATAATAAATATTTCCACATGAGTCAGTTACATGCCTTCAAGTTTGCAGCGTTGTGCCATTGTTCCACCTAATATCATTGCACTGATAATTTCTGCAGCAATACTTTCAAACAAATCAGCACCCCGTGCTGCACAGTCACCAACATTGTCTCCTACCTTTGACATAGCAAACAAGGAAATTAACCATGGTCATGGGTGGAAGAATGCACAAGAAGGAATCACAATGCAAGATGTATCAATAATACAGAATGTCTGATCAAACGAGCATAAGACAAATTAACAACTTCGACATTTCGAAATAACGCATCAAGCATACGTGATTGACAGAGAAGTTACACGAGGAAGATTTTATACCAAATCCGCAATGACAGCAGGATTGCGAGGATCATCTTCAGGAATTCCCTGCTCTACTTTTCCAACAAGATCAGCTCCAACATCAGCTGCTTTAGTATATATTCCACCACCCAATTGGGCAAAAAGGGCAACAAATGAAGCTCCAAAACCATATCCAACGAGAAGAAGAGGCACTGGGAGAGAAATCTAAAGAGTCAAACTGTGGACATTAAACATTTGGAATCCAAGAGCATAAAAGGAAGCAACTATTAACATCTGACATAAGTATAGGATAGGAGTTGAAAACTTACAGTCCGTAACCTTCATCGCACCTGGTGAATCTACCCCCAACCAAACATAAAAAGTGGCATAAAGTATAGCAATACCAACGACAGCCATACCAACAACTACCAGGGCAGAGAAACCACCAGCACGAACAGCTATCTGCAAGAGATTAATGCCAACTCAAGCCAGTGTCTGAATGCATTTCAGTTGAAAGCGAAGTGAAAATATATAGGGGGAGAAACAAAGAAAAAAGAAAACCTGCAATGCCTCCCTTGCTGATCGCCTTGCAGCACTTGAGACTCTTACATTTGCACGAACAGATACCCACATCCCCACATAACCAGCAATACCAGAACACAAGGCCCCAAGAAGAAAAGCAGCGACAGTAATAAATGCCGACGTTGACCTGCATCAGTATAGCCCAAATTTACCATTTCTATTTAAGAACCTTTTATTGTACATGAAAAGTTGAAAACCATAACCCAAATTTTAAGTCATTCTATCCTCACCTCCCTAGGCCAGAAGATTCTTGTTGAGGCGTTTTACCGCGAAACAGGTATATGCTGAGGATCACCAATCCTAGAAGCACAGCCATCTTTGAGATAGTTCCATACTGAGTTCTAAAGAAACCTTCAGCCCCATCACGTATAGCATCTGATATCTAGCAAGTAAAATGATAAGCTCAAGACCACTGAGATTAAAAAAAAAACCCCCCCACCTTTAAGATGATATACAAAATAGTTGCTTGTCATAAGCTCCATTCAAATCCGATACTTGTAACAAGTGTTAGTATACTACTTTATGGAGAAAAGGCTCACACAAAACCCATTAACTACAAACTAACAGGCACCAATCAAGAAGGAAAATTAGTAAAGTGCTCTGTGAGACTCTCTGGCAGTGTAGAACATGAAACTTCCCCTAGTTATGCACAATATGTCAAATATATATAATACACAAAGCAGACAAGGAGAAAAAACAGAAGCTATATTACAGTGTACACCAATATGGCATCAGTTTCATATCACAGGAAAGCCTGAGTTTGAGGTTAGCATAATGGAGAGAGAAAGGTATGAGAATTTTCTCACACACAGGAATATACCATGAGAAAACACGGGAATCTAGCAGGTAATATTTTGATGGGTGAATGCTAGGACCTCTCTATTTGTGCATTCCATCCTTGTAAAATCCTTAATATCAATGTGCATGCATTAGCATGGCTCCTTAACGTGTCAGATTTCGTAATTAACTGGACTAACTAAAAGATTATTTTTTTAATTTACTTTGGAAATTAGATAAGCTTGAACATAATCCCTAGGCAGCTAACCCTTTTACATTCACTTGGAAGGAGAAAAATAAGTAGGAACTAACAATAAATTTCCAAATTCGTATCTTCCGAAGGGAAATATGAACTACAAATCAGACATCAAACACTAAAATGTATTTAAAAAGCCAAGCACAGATCCACAAGTCCATTACTAACAAAGTAAGTGCTCATGTATCATGTATATACTCAATGCAGGTCCCCCAAGCTCGCAATGAGGAAAAGGCCCAATAGGTTGCCTCAACAGCATATATTTTTTTAATAGTTAACATTATGTAGAGCCATGTATTTCTTTTTGTCAATTAACATAGCTCCCAAGGCAGAGGAAATCAAGTAAAACTTCATAGGTAGTAGATATCAACCTAGTGGAACTGGGTGCAAAACTAAATGTAAATTTCAGGGATCCTAAATTTATAAACACATATACCTGAAAAATACTAGAAAAAGGCATATAGCTCAATTACTATATCACAAAAAAAGAAATGGTTTCATATGTGCTATTTTTCTTTCTTTCTTTCTTTCTTTTTTTTGGGTGGTGTCCGTCAATTTCATACATGAATATTGAAGACAATTCAAGAATTATCAACAGCCTTCGAATAGTAATTTGAAAACGGTAAATTATGATCGTCTGGTTGAGAACAACTGTACCTGGGACATCTCAGGAGGTCCCTCATCCTTCGCAAGGACCCACTTAGTAAGATATATTGCCAGTAGAAAACTGATTATGCAAACCGAGAAGACAAATACAATGATGGGCGAGGTACTTGCACCAATATAAAAGATAGCTCCAAATCCCAAGAGCATAAGCACAAAAAGAACACGAATATTTATTCTCATGAGCAGGCGAAAGATCTGCAGAAAGCAAGTGCTCAATCATCAATACTAAAAGCAAAAAAGAAAATAAAAGCTGCATTAAATACAAGGAAAAATCAGCAGTTCAGCAGTAGCAAAATTAGAAAAACAAGTAGATATTTTACATCAAACTTCATCCGCTGAAGTTCTTAGGGTTTTTGAGACTGACATGGGTAGCAGAGCAACCAAAGATTTTTTACTCAGATCTTATAATAAATAAAGGCATTCCCTATAAAGAAATGGATAAGGAATTAAGAAATGAAATTTTTATTTGATTTCACATCACTGAATTACTAGTTTTAGAAAAAGATTCTCAGAGGTTCTCAAAGTGGAATTCACAACTCAATATCAGCTGTGAGCATCATCTCAAACAATACCCAAACAGGACATTCAAAATGATTGTTTGATGGACTACTTTCATGTTGCCAAGTGTACTTTTTCCATGTACTTGTTTTGATTTTCCAAGTGTAAACAGCAAGTACTAAATTTAATTCTCACTTTAAGTAAAAAAACTAACGTAAGTTCTCACTATAAGTTCTAAACTAACGCAAAATTAACTAATTCATCATAAATTTTGAAAGGAAAATATAAAACTAAAACACATTATATGGCCAACCAAGAATTATATGGTTCTCATTTATCTAAAGAGAAATTTATGCTAGAATCTTGTATCCTTATTCCCCTTTGTCATCAAACATAAGATGCAGCATTTTGTCATATATTCGGCCTTACCTTTCTAATAAGCATTAAGCATGGTTTGGGTATATAGAAACATTCTATTAATCTTTCAAAATGTGTATAGAAAAGAATCATCAGTGTTCACAAATAATAGTCATCAGCACGTTATTCCTAAAAGGCAAATCCTAAAAATAGTCGAGAGCAGGTTAATAAAATATGATTGTACTACCATATTATAATCAAATGTTTATATCCAGGCAAGGGACACAATGCTGCTATGCTACGGCATTAAAAGAGTAACACGCACGAACCTAAAATGAATAAAAGACAAGGGAAATGCAACTGAAAAAGAAAAAAAGAACTATTCCGGAAGAAAGAAGCAAAAAGCACGCATAAAAGGTAAAATCACATTTATAAAGATGCCAATGGCACAGGAAGTGTCATTAAGTTGGAGATAATAAGATGTAAATGGGCTTACCAAGGGCGTATATGGTTTAGCCCGCATGTTAGGGAATACCCTTGCCCTTTCTTGGTAAGGCCCCAAGTTACCACCCTCCATATCATCATCCATTGGAACAGATTGGAAGGAGTTGACCCTCCTCGTTACTGGGAATGAGTTGAACTCACCAACTAGGGGCAAGTCGCCCCCTGATCCTGGTCGCTGTATTTTGAATTTTGATCCTTACACAATGACGATCAGAAACTAATCTTGAACGCTCAAAACACCAAATCTTTTGCTTCAACTCTCAAAAGTGAAGAAGCTCGAAGACTAATAAACTAGCCCTAAAAAATCCAGAATATATCAGATCGAATTGACAAAAAATGAAGGAATATAATTGAAAAATAAATTATAATAAAATAAAACCCAGTCCACAAGTTCACATAATAATTAAGGAAACCTCGCTATCAGAAGAAGGAGATTACATAAAACTCAACAGATCAGAATAATTACCAGATGATAAACAGAATGAGGTGCTAGGGCTTTCGAAAGGGAAATTGTGGGATCGATTATTTGGGAATTTGATAATGGGGAATCCACTCTTCTTCTGTTGAACAGAATATTATATTAATAATAAAAAATGGGTAAAAGTTGGTGGTTTTGGAATGGGCCGTCCGGGTTGGGCTTGTTAAACCGTAGACTTTCTTCTCCGGTTCAGTGCACCGCTGTCAATTTGTCATCACTCCAATTACGTACTGCCACGTCAATTTTTGGCTTATTTTAATTTGCCACGTCAACTTCTCAAACCACTTTCTCCCACTGGAATTCTTGCTAAAACCCCAGTTGCAGTTTTGACCCCCACAAATGGCGATGAGAGCAGCGGCGGTCCAGACGACGTCGTCTTCGGCTGCTACTGTTGTGGCACATAGAGGTCTAAGGGCTCTATATTCGTCGTTAACTTCAGGCTTTCCGTTTAATCTACCACAGACTCAAACAGAAGCCACCTCCTGCCGAACCTTCCACAAATCTCTTCGTTTCGGGTACATATAGCTTCATCTTTCTCCAAATTTCCTTTCTTAGCTTTAATTAATGTAGGTTTTTACTGATTGGTATAAATTACTACGTTACTTGATACATTGGTTTAATTTATGACAAAAATCTATTGGATGTGAATCTGTTGAGCATATTATGTATTCGCTTGTCGGTTAAGTCCAGTGGGTAGGCACGGAGTTTATATTTTCTGCTATGCGAATGCGACTAGGTCATTAAGAATGTAAGATTAACGGGTTGTAACTATCGTATTTATCCAATGATGTTTAAAGTTCCAAGCTTGATGTATTAATCTCTCATCAATGCTTATGCTTTGTAAAGAACAGCGCAGAATAAAATTTGCTTTCTCGTTAAAACTTACTGATTGATCTGGGCATCCACCTTTATAACTCATTGTAGAAAACTAGATTGGTTCTTCTGATAGCTAGTAAATTATCCCATATATAGCTTCCCTGATGACCTGCCCAACCATCTTAGCTTTAAGGCCAGTATGCATGACTCTGCATTAGTATGAACCTATGAATGAATATATTTAAGATGTCCAATTTGAATTGTCAAACAGTTCATTTTGGACCTGGCCAGTGTTTAAAAAGCCTAAGTGAAGAATTTTCCATAAACCATTGAAATAATTAAAAATTTACAAAAACTACAAATCATGCTCATGATAATCCATAAACTATATAAAAGTTAATATTTATTATTAAAAATCGCTGATTCAAATCATGCTCATGTTGCAAGGCAGGGCTTAACTATTTCTTTGAATGAACTTTTCTTATTGGGAAAGAGGCTTCTATAAACAATCATCTAGAGGTAACAGTTGGGAATGTAGCTGCATATTATTTGCTCTTCATCTCCATTCATATCTAAATGAATATAGACTCAATTGTCATCTGTTTCTTATACCCCATTTCCTCCCTTTATGAATTTCTTCTCTTGAATTCTAACTTGAGTAGCCACGAATAATGATCAATTTGATGATTTAGGCTCATTATGGGATCGAGGAATATGCATTCCACAATTAAGCAACTGATGTCTCTATATATTATTTTTACCCTCTTTATTTTAGTAGTGGCGTAAATCTTGTTTTGTATTCATGTGCACACCCAGTTTTCTGTTTCATTTTGTATTTTTAGTTTATTTATTTGGGGTGGTTTGTTCCTTGGCATTTCAATTTTTTTCCTTTCAGTATATGTTCTCATCCAGGGTATTTCCGAGTGGCTATGGGTTACACCCATTTTCTGTGGATGCAAATTCTTTCAACGAACAGTTCTTAGATGTTAAGAAAAGATTTAGCGTGCTATGGAAAAGCTAGTTCTTGATATATGCTCATCTTTTCGGTTCATGTTGCTTTCTCACTCTTCTGAGAAAGCTGCTTCTGGTAGCCTTGTCATGTTCCTCCTTTTTTCTTGATGGAAACATTTAGATTTAGCTTTTCATAACCAAGTTGTGGTGTTACATTAATGCAAAATTAGTAAAACCCGCCATCCCCTAGGCTATTTATATCTATCATAATTCAATTTGTTTCCTTGTTTCTGTTTACCTTTGGTAATTATAAATTGTCATCAGTTGTGGTGCGGTGTATATTTTGGTCTTTAGAGACGAAGACCTGTCTGCAAGTTTCACTGGACCTTTGTTTGTTTATTTAATGTTCAGGGCTTAGCAAACGCACAACTACCAAAGGGCTTCGAAATGCCTTTGCAAAGTTTGGTGAAGTGCTCCATGTTATTTCCGTTTCTCATTTCCTATGAAAAATTAACCTATATAGTTTCGACACCAAATAATGAATGGCATATTCTTTTCCCTTTTTGCAGCTAAGGTAGTGACTGACCGTGTATCTGACTATTCCAAGGGTTATGGTTTTGTAAGATATGCTACTGTAGAGGAAGCTGCAGCTGGTATAAAGGGCATGAATGGCCAGGTGAATTCAGATAGTTTAGCAGATATCTTTTAGCTCATGTTAGGAAAACTTTTTGTGCTCTTTTAAAGTATCTTTTGGTATGGGTGGGCACCAGGTGATTCGGTCCAGGTTTCTTGAGAACTGAACCGTACCGTTCCCAATGGGAATTTCTTTGTGGAACCAACGTTCCATAAATGCTGCTGGTACCAAACCAACTGGTTCCAGTCCTCTAATTTGCTTGAAAATGAATAAGAACAGAAGAACCTATATCTAAGCCTTACAAATACAGGTGAACTGTGATGAACCCAAAAAAATACATAGCAAAATATATTAATTTGCCAGTAAACTGAAGAAAACAGGTTGAGCAACTGAGCATAAACGTGTGTGTGTGTGTATTATATATATATATATATCAAGAGTTTGTAAATTAAAGATCAAGTGGTAAAACTGTTATGCTCTTTTGGCTCATCGGAGTGGGTCTTTGTGTTTCCTCTAAGTTCATGCAGTAGAACTTAAATATAAGCATAATTACAAATTTACAATTCATTTAGATTTATATATATATATATATATCAAGAGTTTGTAAATTAAAGATCAATTGGTAAAACTGTTATGCTCTTTTGGCTCATCAGAGTGGGTCTTTGTGTTTCCTCTAAGTTCATGCAGTAGAACTTAAATATAAGCATAATTACAAATTTACAATTCATTTAGATTTCCATGGAAACATAATCATGATCAGCAAAAAGGTTTTTAAGTTCTCACCTATTTTATTTGAAATAAGGGTTTTGCTTTTAAGTAGGGTGAAAATTTTCAGAGTTTGAGGGCAGAAGAGAGGATGAAATTTACTGACTGATTTGTTCTTCTCCTTTCGACTTTGATTGTATTTACATATCTAAATCCTTATCAGCTGGTGCAATGCACATCTCAGGGAATTGATTCCATTTTCAGTTCTGCATTCAACACTGGGAACTGGACCATCCGGTTCTCGGTTTACATGACCAGAACCGACTTTTTCCTTTACGGAACCGAACTGTCTGGTTCCATTTGCCCACCATTATCTTTTAGTTCTAGTCTCTGTTTGAAGGAGATAGTATGAGGAATTCTGTAAAGGGTGAGGGAAAGAACAAGTAGAAAAAGAAGCACATTTTAATTCCAGTCTCTGTTTGTGAATTTGCACGACGACTTATTTTGATGGTCTGTATTAAATTTGCCCCTTCTAGTTCTTTTGTGGTAAGGACCAAACTGGATAAGGTCCAAACATGTTCACTTTTGTGATGTGTTGATACATACATGCCATGCCAGTGCATTACCTTGTTTTTCTCTTTTATGTTTAGGGTGGTAGAAAAGTTTTCTTGATTCCATAGTTTGATTCATGATTACTCTTATGTTTTTTTGTAGTTTCTGGATGGTTGGGTTATTTTTGCGGAGTGTGCTATACCAAGACCTCTTCCTCCATCCTTGAATAATGCACCTACATACAATCAGCCCTGATTGGAAAAAAGGTCCACTGGTTGATATATGCCATTCGTTTTATCAAATAGAGCCTTTGAACATCAAGTGGTGTGTGTTTGGGTAGTGTTCCTTTCTCTATTTAGTAATTCTGAAGCTAGATTAAGGTGCACATCTCGACTGTTTGCACCAGTTGAGGTACACATTAAGTGGAACAGTTTTGTATCAATGATATGTTTAGTACGGTAAATTAAACAAATGTGTGTGAATGATATGTGTCCAAATACTTGGCCAGAAAATCACGGGGCAAGAGACCTCCGGTCGAATGAGATGACATGTCTACTTGTTTTTATATCGAGTAGGTAAGTTGAAGCAATTTTAAAAGAGTTAATTTGATATGAACATCGTCGTCTATGAATATTGTATATTAATTTGAATATGATCCTAATCGTATTTCTCCAATCACACTCCAACACAATGTAAATATTGATTAAATGAATCTTATACGATAATAATGTGCACCACATGTATCGTAATTGTCTTATTCTGAAATATCCATTTATTGTGTGACGTGACGCATATATATGTAACGTAATGACTAATTTTCTCTATGCAAATGAGTGCACCTATCAATTTTGGCAAACAGGTGGCTCCAAGGGGACCAGTTTTTATTCAATTCGACCAATGGCTGTGAAGCATTTGCCTACTAGTGGAAACATCTCGACAACTTAATACTAATAACTTCGATAGTTACTATACACTTGATATTTCAAGCTAAGTTTTGTCGTTTCATTTTAAGTATGGTAGAGTCATTTTTGGAGTAATTAGATTATATTAGTTGGAAGTTGAGATGAAAGCAATTTAAATGCGGCTTCTTCTCTAGGCACCATTCGGCATTTTCAATGGGACTTGAAACAAATTTGTGTGTATTGATGAGATACTGAGTAGTTGTTTTCTTGAATGAGACGGTTTTTTCTAGAAGAGGGCATATTCGATATGATAATAAAAAGTTACTTATATAGAAAATTTTGATGTTGGTTATTAGTTATTACTCTTTTTGTCACTAAGGTGACTAAATTGGTCTAACTTTCGAATAAGAAGGTGAATGCGATAAGGGGTCATACTTATATTGCCACCATGGTTTAGGGGAGGTTTGACGGAGCTCTTGATAAATAGTTTTAGTAGATTGTAATAAAACTTTGATGAAATGTGTAGTTGGAAACTTAATAAAAGTTGTGGGTTATATAAAATGTGTAGCTAAAATTAATTGTTGATTTTGATCTCAAATTTTAAAGTTTTCCATAACAAGTACTTAAATCGCTCTAAAGGTACCTAATTTTTATATGTCGTCGTATAATATTCTCAAGTTTTATGTCAAACGAGTGATTTGGTGGATAAAAAACTAGTCCTTTTTTGATTTTATTTTAATTTGTCAAATTTCAATTTTAACCAAACATTTTATGGAAATAACAATTTTTATTTATTTTTCAATCATATATTTTATCAATTTTTATCAAAATCTGCTAAAAAAAATTGTCACACCCATTAATTCAATAATATTGGAGGGTATGCCCGTAATAAAACTACAATTCAGTGGCAAATTCGTCCCATTCCAGCTTCAAGAAAAAACCTTTATTCTATATAAACACTGCATTGCAACCATAACTACCACTCTCCTCACCTGTGTGTGTAAAGTAAACATGAAGTTTCTATTAGAATTAGTCACATGTTATGGCTCTTCGTCTACTGACTCGGAAGTTCAGCAGCCAGCGGAGGAATCCAGATCGCTGGTGGCATCGGGAGCTTGCCGCCGCGTCGGACGGAAGCGGGGGAAAGTAGTTGGTATGAAGTCCTCCGGTGAGTGGAGTCCATCTTTGTCGTCAATCTCGGAAAACAATATATTGGGTGAGAGGAATAATCAAACGCGGCCACACGTCGTAGGGTTCGATAGAAACCTCAAGAGAAAAGTTGAATCAAAATATCAGGACCCTTCATATTCTGATGATACCAGGTAAAAACTAGACAGACGAACCGATCGAATTATTTGTTTGAATTTAATGGACCCTTAATTTATTTTTATTTATTTATGTTATATTTTTGTTTCTTTTTTTTTTTTTTGTGTAGGCGAGCTTCGATTTCAGCAACCGTGCCTGCATTACAGGCGAGCTTCGATTTCAGCAACCGTGCCTGCATTCTCTCCGACAGCTTTTCTGTTTTGATTTGTTGGTCCTCTGGTTTTTTATACCTAGATCCAAGCGTACGAGTAAATTTTGTACATGTTATATCTATATATATAAATTTATATATTGGTGAATAAAATCTGCAACTATTGATTGTCCATGCATGAGGTCAACTTGAAGAAAATAATCGGAAATTTTTAAATAAATAAATTTATTATCTTTAATAATTTAAACTTTTAAATTTAACTGAATCGGTTCTAAAACAAACGAATATCTTGAGCTTTAAATTCGTTCGGAAGGAGGTGAGAGGTTTTCGGAAAAAATAAATTCGATGGGGCCTATTCGCTTGTTTGCACATGCAAGAGGCTTAATACTTTGCTTCATAAACATGGTTAGAGATCGATAAGGATTTTCTTTTTCATTTTTCTTTCCCTAGTAGACAAGTTTATGCAAATGGGATATTCATGTGCCCCACCAATTTATACACCAAATTTGTGCAAGTAAGAACTCCACCAATTTCATTATAATGTGGACCAAATTAATGAAAGGTGATGTCCACATAAATTTTATGGACACATCTTCCATGCACATAAATGAAGGGGGGCCCAACTGTCGAACACAAGAGGGCAGATAATTTACATGACAAAATAGCAAAATATAGTTATTATTCAATAAAAACCGATTTCGTTCTTAAAAACACCCAATAAGCATTCCATGAGCCAAATTAACGTTATCATTCGCTTCAATCAAGGAATCGACTTCGGTTACAATTTATGTTAGCTTATACGTTGCCCCCCGGGGCATAGCTCAGTGGTGCAAAGGACAAGAGTGAGGTAGTCTCTGCTGAGCTGGCAGCCGCAGTGTGAGGGTTCGATTCCTGCCTCTTACAAGATTTGGAATTGGACTCTTTGTGGGCACCAGTATGGATACCCTGACCTGCTGAGGCACATCTCGCGATTTACCTCCTCCACAATGCTCTAGGGGCGGGGCGGTGGGGGACCCTCAAGATTGGGGTTTAACCTTTATGTTAGCCTATACGTTACAAGGTGTATTGAAGAGAACATTTAAAGAAATAAGTGTTTGTTAGACTCGACTTATTTGAAAATTATTTATAAATTGTTACCAATAAAATGAGATACATACTACTATTTAATAATATCAGAACTCATGCACAAGCCCTAATATTATAAAATAGTCTAAACTTGAAAAACTAATTTGAACTACTTAAATTTGAAAAAAATAAAATAAAATTGTATTTTAGAAGCAATAAGGCCTATTACTCTATAATTCCTTAATCGAAAATAGACTTTACAATCGAACGTTGGACTTTATTGTAGAAGCAATAAGGCCTATTACTCTATAATTCCTTAATCGAAAATAGACTTTACATTCGAACGTTGGACTTTATTGTAGAAGCAAGAGCGCGCACGCATGTTATTTGGACCAAGCAACCTTAAGCCCTTGTTTGATGGTCAATGAAATAATATTTTGAATAGTGGCTTTTTACTAGTGAAGCTAACGTGCGTTGCACGTTCGTTGATTACTGTTAAAAATAAGTATTTGTAAATTTTAAAGATTCATTTGTAAATGACAGTGTCAAAAGAAAAGGCCACAAAACAAAAAAAAGAATGTAGACTTCAATTTCTTATAAAATCTAAAAGACAAATTACATGACTACAGTGTGCATCCAAATAATTAACTCATACAAAAAAATAGGGAAAAATAATAATTTTTGAAGCTATCACTTAAGTAATGAAAAATTAAAGAAGCTAATGAATGAGTAAATGATTTTGCAGACATAAGAATAAAGAAAATACATAATAACAAAAATCGTTTATGTCAAAAGAAATTATAATGACAAAAATTCTGTAAATGCCAGAGAGCAATAGATAACATTTTAGGATTCATCATCTAATATAAATCAAAAATTGTTTTACTTGATGAATTTGTTACAGAGCAACAATACAACTACTTACATCTTAAGTAAAAAGTGTATAGAACATGTCGTCATCATTGGTCCTATTGTCAAGTAAGAAGTTATACTGGACCTAGAGCATCCGCCAGTTTCAATGCTCAAGCGCAGTAACTTTCCATTAGCCTCACTGACTTGCAACTCTTTCATCCTCTGTAAAATATCAGTAAAATCATGTCGTCACGTCGTTTTATCACTAATATAAAAAATGTTTAGCATTACAAGTATGCAATTGTGGACTTTGCAAAGATCATCACCGCAACAAATTGCAAACAATACCAGATGTTTGTGTGTGTGAGCAAGCCTGAATGTGAAAGAGGGAAATTGAACCCAGCACTTGCTCCATTCCTTTTTGTTCAAAAGCCAAAAAATACAGTATCAAGCATTTCTTAGAATCAGAAGATACCAATTTTTTCCTACTATCTTCCTACCGTTCAAAGAAACGTGATTATGCTCCAAGATAGATATTGACAAATGAATAAAATAATGTATAATTATAACATACCAATTTGGACCTCAAAGTTTCCACTACCGAAGACACATCCTTCTTTGCTTCTTGGAATTACAAACAGCAAAACAGGTAATAACTAATTGACAGAAACATGGAAAAGCAACAATTATAAAATAACAGAATAATGATGGGCACAGCCAGCACAGCAGAAGCCTACCGCGTAAAAAGTCAGTTGCAGTCTAACTGACACATGGATTTTGACAGTGAAAAATTGGAGACATGGCCATAGAAAGATTAGCAAAACTTACAACAAACCAAACAAGCTCTCTTGTTGCAAGAGGTCTAGTAAGCTCGTGACTCTTCAGTTTTTCGTGCACAGCATCTTGAACCTTCACAAAAGATAAGAAATTAAATCAAAATATTACGTCATGAACCCTGAGAAGGGCGTTGTGAAGTCTAGCTACAATAATGGCATTCATCAGGTGGTGACTTCCCAGTTTAGTTGGATTTGATGATTTTTTAAAACTTCTATAAGTCATTAATAGTGCAGCAAAAAGTGCGGGGATCAGTTCTCTATACAGTGGGATAAGCTATTAAAGTTCTATAAATGAAGAACAACTTTCAATGTAATCTCCATCTATCCACCAAAAATCAGATTTGAACTGAAGTGTTGTAAAAGCTTGGAGGTGCGTAGTGTGTATGCATGCAATAGTCGGAGTAAGAGTCAAATAGTGCAGACTTAAGTCTAATGATAAAATCAATTGGGTATAGAGAAGGTATCGCTCATTTAAACACATTGAATCTAAAGCAAACAGTAAATGTGCACTAATAAAAAAAATTAAGAGTGGAGAATGTATATCATACTTGATGGTGGTACACTGTTGCAGACTCAAGGAACTTTCCATAAGCATGAACTTTCCACAAAACTAACATAAAATTATATGGTTGTAATGATTTGGACATAAATCCAGCTACTTAGTAATTAGATTGGATTTCATTACCAACTTTTTGCCCCATTCACTAATTGATTGAGAGGGTAGAATTACTACAATCATACCATTAGTATGGGATAATAGTAAGCAAAGGCTAAGTTATCTTAGATGGAGCATGGCTTAGTTGCATGTTCATCATCCTTCTGCCTTGAAGATCAATAGCATGCTGTAATTCTGCCTCCTGCTCCAATTTTCTCTGGAGCATCATCTCTTGTGCATTGTAAAACATTCTCGACCCTATGTGGAATTACGAAAGGATAATTAGTTAGACGCATTTACTTGGGGACGAATAAGAAGTCTGACTTGAATGCTTACCAAAGGGGGCATCAAATTGCTCATGGGAATCAAGTCCGGACATGCTTAAACAAGTAGAAAACTATCCTATTTCCATTTGTTGCTGTTGTTTCCTACAAATTGTTAATTACCAATAGCATATCATTATCGGGTAAAGCAATGCAAACAAATATTAAAACAGAAAGGATAAAATGAAAAATTACTTTTCTATAACTTTTCCCTTTTTCCTTGTAAGGTTTCACAAGCACGCGTGAGTCGCACCAAAATGGGGGTTCCCTTTAGCCCAAATGAGCTTCACAATCTCCGGGTAGAGAAATGTAACAAATCCGAACATTCTTTTCTGCTGATACGGAATTCTTACATCCTGCACCGGTCCATACGTACTATAGATGTGTAGTCGGTACACAATTTGCCTGCAATTTCAAGAAATCTCAATCTCAACAAAACAAGAACCACGCACCTGAAGTAATTGGAAACATCTTCCTCCTTAAATGTACTATCAGCCGAAAATGTCAAGTAAATTTGTCTGGCACTTGAATTTGCATTTCCAACAAATCCCATTGCTGATACATCGTTCCTCTCAGGTTGATAACGACCAAATTTATGGAGTTCATCACCCATAACCAGCGCAATAGCAACAGCAGATCTACAATGCAGCTTATTGTAAGAGATCACAAGAACCAGTCGAATTCAAAAAAGCTACATCAAAAGCTTATCCCACTCACGAAAATTTGACAACAATATACTACTGTAATTAGGAAAGGTTTTCATTCTTCTAGGCTTCTAAAGACTAAAAGGAGCACTTGTTTATTGCAATAGTACTAAACAGGAGTACACCATATTTGGGTAAACAGTTTATAAGCACAAGAATGCATTAAAATTATCAAAAATCTCCACACAATTAAAATTTTCAAAACAGAATGAAAGCCCAACTCAGAACCATAATAAACATACGAATTGCAACGCTCTTAAATAATGCACCAGCAGAAATTCAAAACCAATAAATACCCAAAATAACAAAGCAGCAGTCAAAATCAAAAAGTGATTTTCCTTAAAAATAAATGAAAGGGGATAATTCCCATAGAATTTACCTTTGATGTCCATTCAAAAGTTGGGGCATTTCATAAAAGCAAGTGAAAATGAATTTTATTTTTTCACCTTTCCAAATAAAAATAAATGTAAGAAATTTTGTACCAACCATGCACATAGACACACTTACCCAAGAAATGCTCTTCATCATAGCAAAGCTTGAGGCTCCTAATGGACACCCTGCATGAGGGGCACCTCCAGCACTTTGAATATAATTTTTGGCACTTTACATTTATATTGCCTTTAATCCATATCATGGAAAACAATATTAATCATTTTGAGGTCTTAACAAGTAAAGTTCAATCTCTACAGATCTAACTTAACATGTTAAAAATAATCCCCAAACTACCACAACTCTATCAGTTTCTTTGTGTGGGAAAATAATAACAAAAATGTAACATTTGGGAATAATTTCTCACAATCAAACAGTTGGAACATTGTACAGATAGTATGGGATGTAAAGATTTTAAGATTTCCCACGTGACATTCAGGCTAAAAGCATTGAAATACAAGCGGTAATAGTATCAAGGCATAAAAAAAGGGTTTTAGATTCAGGAGAAAACACATTTGGGCAATTTTGTGAACACTTTAATCTTTTATATTAGGTTGACCGGAACTGGTACCCTAAATGATCAAACTTATAAGACGTGAAGAGGATTGTCCTATACTCTGAAGCACTAAGACATCTTTGGAACAGAAGAATCTCAATCATCTATGTGGAATATCATGAAACCAAGTGGCAAATAAGTACCATACTACATAATGTGAAAGAAGTGCAGCTTGCTCCGATGGTTGAAAAGCTCCCAAAGGCTTGGTTCATTTTAAATGGAGACCTCTCCTGTTTGTGGTTAGTTTAATATCAATATCCATAGAGCAGCAGTTGGAAATACAGGACCAGCAGAGGATGGATTGATGTGAGGAGAATGTGGAGTATGAAAATTAGCTTCATGGTAAATACAGGCTATGCCTGGAAGGTTCCAAATTTGACACGGGTGGAGGGCTACAAGGAGGAAATTGAATCTGAACCCAGATATGCTTATAGCTGACTAAATTCATTCCACCCTGAAATGATTATGCAGACACTAAGTGGGGTTTGGATCTTGGCAATGCAATTCGAGATATTGATGAGGAAGAGTAATTCATAAAAACACATAAACTAAAGGTCAACTTCATACAAACACCACCCCAAGAAAAAAACAAAGGAGACCAGAACTTCCTTGTCACCAGATCACATTATAGTGAAGTAACTCGAGAGAGGTTAATTTCCTTGTAAACACACAGAGGTGCACACGGGCACTTCCATGCACGCACGGAGGTACCTTCGTGTCCCTCCATGCGCACACGAAAGTGCACACGGACACCTCCGTGTGCGCACGGAGGTACATTCGTGTCCCTTCACGCGCGCACAAAGGCGTCCATACACGGAGGTACATCCATGTATGCGCACATGGAGGTGCACACGGACACCTCTATGTGCGCACGAAGGATTTTTTTCCCTACCAATAACATTTTTTTCAACTAATATTTTGAGATATAAATTATTTTATGTTGGAGAGTAACCAGACAAATCCCAAATTTATCCAACAAAATCATCCAATCTATGACTCAAACCTCCAAGTTTTAATTAATACCCATACATACACACTGATTAATCATCAACCATTAGGAAAATAAAATCAGTAAGAAATGAGGGAAGAGAGTAAAATAATACCAAAAGACAATAATAGAAATTTGGTCGGCTCTCGTAGGCAAATCTGCTCTAGTAGCGCCATAGCTTTTCTGAAACAATGAATGTGATTGTTTGACAGTATTGGCGTTGAAATGGAAAGGAATGAGAAGTTTGCGTGGGAAAATGGAAGAGGGGTGGGTGGTTGCGTGAGATAATGGAAAAGTAGGAATACGAATTTCAGAGATTTTTTTTTTTAAATGAGATTTTTTACGACGATTGGAAATGGCGATACGCGCCCCGCCCTTACTTTAACTCTTTTAATATGTAGTGATGCGTATTTAAAAAATAAGAAAAAAATTTAAACTTACATGCAAAATATTTTATTGTATGAATAAATAATTAAAAATGAGGGTGGGAATTAAAAAATAAAAATAAAGGAGACAAACACGGGCTAAATTACCTTAAACATTAGTCCGTGTCGTATAATGGCCTATTTAAAGCCCTGGTAAACAAGATGCCAAAATTCCACACAAATTCCAAATACTAAAAAGGGTATACCATCACCCCATACCACAACATAAGGTGACAAAATTGCTCCAATTTGTGCTGCCTAAGTTGGACATCCTAATATGCTATTTTATGGCCGTTCTTGTTTGTTCAGATTATACTAATTACCCCCTTTTTTCTAAACTATTTCATGTTACAACTAGTCACAATAATTCGCATTGAAGAAATAACAAGTTACCTTTTCTTTTTTTCTTTTTATTTTATTTTCTTTTTTATTTTTTTGTTTCACCCTTCTTGTCACTTGAACTAGACCTTGAGTTAGACCTTTTCCAAATTCCATAAGCGGTGTCGAAAATCTATCAAGGATGAAGAACATCATTGAAAGAAAATAGTTTCCTCCCATCAAAAAAGCACACTTGTGACAAAATTCTATCACGTAAGCATGCTACACGAGCTCAAACTTCTTGTTTCCTTCAAATGTTCAAACACGGCGTGTTTCAACTCTATAAGACAAGACAAGCTATTGATTGGGGTTGAGATTTTTGTTGTAAACAGTCATGATTACTTGCTTAATTGAGTTGAATGAAATGGACTTGAGATGTATCAAGTTCGCCTAACTTGATCCAATCAAGATAGGTGGATTTGGTCAGCCGTTTTTAGTTTTACTCGTCGTACAAATAGATCCGAAATGTCACGATACAACAATTATATTTCATTATTGTATCATTTTACATCGTGAACGACATAAGCCTCTCCAAGTTTGTTACTGCAGTTTGTACGAAAGTAGGTAGGTCCAACTAGAACCCAAATTATAACTACATCCTGCACATACTTCTCGGACAAAAAGAAATGGTGGAAAAGATTAAAAAAAAAAAAAAAAATATTTATATGGCTCGGTAATGTTCCTACTTTTAAATGACAAACTCAAATTCTTTACTACAAAATTAATGGGATGCACGTAAATATCTCTTTGGCAAAAGCCGAGACATAAAATATTTAACAAATCACCAAAACAAGATGGCTCGAAAATAGAATGTATATCACTTAGTCAAATGCCCGTGAATTCAAGTCTAATGCAACCTCAATCAGAAATTAAAGAAAAAACGCAGTAACATTAACAAAATTCTAGAAGAATGTGTCTGCAATTCTTCTATATGCGAAAACATTATACAAAATAATTCAAGAAACAAGATGGGTAGGTATAAAGTTATATCAAACTTGTAAAACATGATTATGTATCATCATTTTTAACTTATATATAAAAAGAAACTAGCAATTCTAAAACTATCTCATTTTGTATGCCTTTTGTATCTCCATTCAGTGCCAAGCAGATGCCGAAATCAGGTTCCTTTCCTTCCATCCCAATAGCGTAGCCCCGTCCTTCTCTAGTAAGGTGTAATGCTCAGAGTAACGTCCCAATAGGCCCCTAATCATCGAATTTATGTAAGGACTTAGAGGATATTGCCTAAAACCGGCCATGGTAAATCTCGATTTCCACTTGCCCAAGAGTTCGTGACGTTCTACTCTCTCCTTACCTTCACAGGCTATAATGTTGACAATATCTCTAGCTAAACAATGCTGCTCCACATTAATGCGTTCCTTCTGGTGACTAGGCATGGTCGTGTCTATTGACTCGAACATTGCTGAATAGAATTCTAGCGTTTCTAAGAACCTCGAGAAAAAGGGCGCGGTATTTGTGTTTGATTCTTGCTCTACTAGAGTAACCACCTTGGGAGAAAGCGATTTCACCATTCTTAGAAGTCCATCTCTAGGATTGGATACATCGACACTCTCATCGGGTATATGATGGAGCTGCAGTGGGAAATTCACTGCCAGAGCCTCACCGGGCCTAACATCAAGCATATCCGTTGTGACCTCTGGAGCAAAGACTGGAATAGCGTGAAACTCGACAGGGATATTGAATTTTTTAGAAATTGCAGCCAACCGTCTCCCTACCACTGCCAAACCATCACCACGAGCATATTTTGAGACAGGATCATCAATCCCCGTAATTCGAACACTAGGGGCGCCACTAGGTCTTGCTGCAAATGCTTGTAAGAGTGTAATCCATTGTGTCCCCTGTGCAATCTGAAAGTCAATAATATGGATATGATCCTCATTTCTACATGCTTCTGCAATGGCACCATTTGCCGTCATGTAACCAAATTTGAAATAAGGACATACTTCGTACAGAATATGCATGTACGAAAGCAAGTCCTTGCTCTCTGGCTCCCTACACTTCAGGGCTCGGTAGATGATGGAGCCTGATGATTCTTTCCTTGCTACTAGCCCTTCAACCATGTAAGCTCCTAGACGTTGAATTGGTTCACCTGAAACAGATACAACACCTCGTGCCTCTTCAACCAATTTGTCGAATTCGTCTAATTTATTCTCAGAAAGAGCTCTAGCACATTCAACCAGCAACTGTTTAAGATTATGTTGAGGGATGCCCTGAATTCCTAAGTCCTCCATTGATTTGTGACGTTTCTCAGCATGAAGTTCGTCGGCCGAGCTTCTAAAGCGGGAAATGTAAGATGTCCCTTGATGATGTAAATGTGAGTTCCAGGCCGGAGACCTCTTGCCTGATGATTTTATTTGGTCCGAGGTTGTCACTTCCACGTCATAATCTGGTCCCATAAGAGCAGTCTCTAATTCTTGCAAAGTGCATTCCGTATGCTGATTGTGATTTGCAATCTGAAGAAAAGAAGGTCCCCCAGAACAAATCAATAGATCATTGGGAGAGTGGCTTAATTGTTTGAAATTTTTATTGTGAACCAAAGAAGAATGAGACGAGGGAGTGGCTTCACTACGAGTATCTGTGGAATTTAGTCCCTCTCGACTGTCACTAAATGTGGTGAGGGCCTCAGATTCAAAATGGGTAGTAAAAGGGGAATTTGGAGAGTATCTTGTTTCAAATTTCAAAGGGTCGAACAGTCTGGTAGGTACTGAGGAAATGGTGGGATAAGAAGAGTTTGATAAATCTTCACCGGTCACACTACACCCAGAAAACGGTGATTTCATCCTACGTCGATAGCATAAGCAGTTTCATGCACCGATAAATCTCAACATAACTCAGGTTGCTTCTTTTATTCAACCCGAAAAACCTCCGTATTCAACAATTAGTACCATTTTTGCTAATGTGAGTGATGAACTTGACTATCTCATTAAACGCAGTCACACCTTTGTAACTCCAAATCTACGAATTTGTTACCGTCCATCCTGTGATACTCCAATCTCTTCCCCTTCGTTTTTACGTTGGTTTGAAGCCCGAGACGTAGTGACAAGTCAATTTTCTAATATATGACACAAGAAGATCGACCTGTAAAACACGAAATGATGGGTAGAATTTAAAATCTAAAAAGTAAGTACAACCAAGAAAATAAACAAAAAAAACAAATTTTTTAAGCAAAATCCAGAATTAAGAATTGAAATTCATGAATGAAGTACCTGATATAACTTGCAGAAGAGAAGTCGAATCGAAGTTTTCAAGTTTTAAGGTTCGAAAAGTTGTTTTCTACGGAGAATCAAAAGAACAAGCAAACCGAGAGGTGAAGATGATTATATAGGTTGAGTAGGGGTTGATTTTATTGACCGACGATGTTTTAGGGATTAGTCGCCTCGCCGACCACACGTCAACATTCTGGGTAGCAATTTGATTTTGCCTTGTGCTTGGGAATTGCGAGTCACGCGCCTATGTCAGGAATGTGCATCAAGCTAGGAATATTGATGGAAGATAGAAAGGCGAAACCGACTTGTATTCAGAATTGGGACAACTGCACGCGCTGCGGTCAAGGTTGTCAAATGTCCATCACGCGATAAGTCTCATGGTATTGTCGAGTTAAGACGTTTATGTGACACCAACGTGACGCCAGGAGAAAGAAACATACCGATCTAATGAATGACAGGTGTAATTAATAACCAGAGTGGACCAGTAATATTACAACACGTCAACACGTCGGATGAAAATCTAGACAATTTGACTAATTTGACCTGACATGGCAACGCGGCGTTAGTGACTGCCTGTCTACGACCACCCGCGAAATCGTATGGGAACTTGATTTCACCCACAATAAATTTAAAGCCCACCAGAGAACATTGCTTTATTAAATGATTAATTTCACAATGTTGACAAGAAATGCAATTAAAAGTAACTTTTAAATGTTCACATTGGTGGGCATCCATTTTTCTCAATCTTTTTTAAAATATTTTATATTTCCCTTGTGCAATTAAAAAATAGATAAATAGAGGTAGGAAAGGTGACTAATGACACTTGAAGTCACGACAGTATGGACAACTTTAATTTAGAGTGTGTTTGATGCACATTTTTCAGAAGAGAATACTTTTTTTTTTTTGTGATGTGATGATGAATATGTGATTGAAAAAAAAAATATTGATATGATGTAAAATATTATTTTATTAAAGAATGTGTGGTTAAAAATGTGTACGAGAATGAAAACGTGAACGCGGCTCAAACTAGCGCTTAAAAATATTTTAGAAACTCTTATAGAGGGGTGTTTGGACGCCATTTTTTGCTCATTATAATATAGCTAATAGCTGTTACAAAATGAAAGTTGTGAGATAAAAGTCAAAAAAAGGGGGCGAAGTGTGACCCATAAACGGTAACATTTCTTCTAAAAAATGAGGTGGAAAAACAAACAGGCTCATAATATAGCAAGGAATTTGAAAAGAATAATTTTATCTAGGTCACTATAAAGCATTAATTTACATGGCAACATTTAATGAATTCAATTAAATTTACTATATCTTCTGATATTTAAATGAATCTATCATTTAGAGTCCCATTTTTGTTCAAAATGCATCTTGGAATGGTATTTTTTGTTGAATGTGTGGTTAAAAAATAAGTAAAAAAAAAATTGAGTTTGCATGTAATATTATTTTATTGAAAATTGTGATGTTAAAAATAAAAGAGAAAAAAAATATTTTGAAAATAATGGAACTAAATAAGGACGTAATGTCACACATGTTGCCACATATACGAGTGTTAAAACACCAATATAACCAAATAGAATTACTCATTTGAAAATGACGGGCGTTCCACATGAGTTGTGAAAACCTAAAATACTTGTTTGAACAAAATGGGATTGGTTAGTTTACTTGACCATGAAATGTAGATTTGGGAGTTGATTCAACTGTTACAGTCAGAATTAACTTATTGTAAAAAATTTCAATAGCACAATGAGAATATCTTTTCTGTGTATCATGTTAGCTGGAGTACTTAGAAATCAAATCATGATTAGATAATTTGGAGTATTCAATGTTACTTCAACACAGTAGATCATAATCTTCTGGAGTAGTTAACTATTATCATGTTGCTAGCCCATTGTCACCATTAAAATGAAATTTGACTCCTACGAGCTTGTCTTTCTAGGCTTGACCAACATGGTCTAGTTGGTCCGTTCTTAATGGAAATGGTGTGAACACACTGCAAAATTTGCAAGAATAACAACGCAAACCTATTTACTGATAAGGTCGGTGCTAAGACAGCTCTCTTTTACTATTGCATCCTTTTCCCAACCTCGTGCTCCTTGTTGCCAATACTCAATCCCTTAGTACTTGATTCACTCTCTCTTCTGTGCTGGTTGTAAGATTTTTTTATCACATTTTCAATGTTAATATCAATGTAGCTTCTGCTGTGTGCTCTTGATTCAAACAAAAACTAACTATATCAATTTTCCTAATTTGCAAATGCCACTCAAACTCTGCAAGAGACTTTAGGATTTTTCTGTGTGTTTTTTCAAGATTAGAGGGGAGTTTATTACAATAAAAAACACACATATAGATTCAACTGAGAAGAAAGTATTTGAATCAATGCATCAAATTAAAGATGAATATTTGGATTTTCGAGACATTTGAACGAAAGATAAGCTGAATAGAAATTGGAAGAGCCAAAAGCTACACTAACATAATCATGATTTGACATGTATACTCCATCTCTATACTAGATTGTCCTTAACATAAACGCACAGTCGATGGAATCATTAAATGCAAAGAGAGAACTTGTCTTACAGATTTTGGATTTGTCGAAATTTGAGAAAGACGCGAGACACTGTTATCCTCTGTTGATCCCACAATCACTCAGAAAAAGATAGCCATCATAAAAGAAGTAAAAGAGTCCAGTGTTCTAACAAATGGAATGGCTTTTGCTTCTTAAAGACTCGAAGGGAGGGTAAAATTCCAATTTTTTAAGCAATAAATGAGTCGAAAGAAAAAAATTAAAATTATCACATTTTTGTTAAATAAATGGCAATGAACTCAAGTTTGGAGTTAGCTGAACTCATCCAAATAATATACGTCATGAAAATTCCATTCCTGCAGCTTCCCATCTAAGCATTCAATTAGAGGCTCCACTTTTAATTAAAAATTAAAATAGACAAGATCCAAAAATACAAAGGTAAACATATGCAAGAGAGTTCGTCGACACTTATCCTAGTTGTTGGGTTGGATCCCGACCCATTTATTCTGCTCCCAGTATTTAAATCACGCTTCTCTTAAATAAGAAGGCTCTCACTTGGATTGATGACACGTAGCTCTCCTGTGGCTGTTGGATGCTTGGACTGTTGATATACTCCGGGCTCTCAATTTTTAGCTTCAGTCGATTCATTTTGGAAATTATCCAGAGACTTCTATGGTTTCTGCCTTTGAGAGAAAAAGAGAGAAAGAGATAGGGTTTGATTCTTGATAGCTAATATCATTCTAAATCTCTGATTTAGAGTATTGTAATAATTAGATCTACCTTCGGTTGTAATATTCCGTGTGAATATTGTGAGGTTGTGAGTGATTCCTCTGTTGTAATACTGAGTGTATGTTCGAAGGGGTTCTTGGTGTTTTCTGAGTGAATCGTAGGCTATCATCTGTTGTACTTTGAGAGATAAGTCTCATATCTCTTTCTTGAACTCTCTGTAACCTTTGTTGCCATTTTGTGGCTGATTTAGTGCATCTGAATATAATCCTTTTTATGGATGCTCAACGGGAGATGTAGGTGTTAAAAGCGGTCACCGAACCTCCGGAGCTACGACCGAAATAATTCTTATGTTCATTTTTAATTTCTGCATTTTTACTTGTTTGTTTTGGTTATTGATTATCTTCGATTCTCATATCGTGTGTTGGTGTGAGATCATTTTCGATTAGTAATGAATGATACTCAATATCCTATTAATTTACATTTTCTCGAATCAATTGTGTCCGTCGTCCTCTTGTCAACTTTTAAACATTGAGGATTGGATGAACGTTATTTTTATGAAGAATTTACCTTTTCATAATTTTTTTTTTGCTCGAGCGTAGCCTATATTTTCCATTCAGGACACACAAAATAGGTTTAAGATTGTTGCAAAATTTCTTTAGCAGCTTTCATGTAACTAGTGAGACTCATAAATCGTGTAAATATGAAATGACAAAAAAAGTATTGTGATGGCCCAAATAGATGTATTTGCTCTTACTCCGTAACGTCGTTCACAAAATAAGGCCTAAAATTCATTTCTAAATAGTGGCCCAAAAGTTTCTTAACCATTTTTAATACAAATCACTACTATATTAAAAGAGGCGCTTTCAGGTTCACTATTCATTTGCAAATCTTACTCACAGATCACTGTTCTATATCCGGACAAAAGAAAAAAAAATCATTTGCAAATCTTCCTCACAAATTATTGTTCCATATCCGTACAAAAGGGGAAAAAAAAAAATATGCCACCCTTATTGACTTTGTGGCTTTACAAAGTCAATTTTTGTTTCCATAATACCCTCCATTATGGATATTTGTTTGTTAAAAAAAATCGTGTATTTGTGATTTTCATGCACATGACTCTCCATATATGGACAAAAAAAAAAGGCACGTTGTATTCCTTGCCTATTAAGTAATATGATTACACACAGTAACAATTAATGTGAAACAAGAAAATTGAGAATTTTTATGCTGTACACAGNTCCATTATGGATATTTGTTTGTTAAAAAAAATCGTGTATTTGTGATTTTCATGCACATGACTCTCCATATATGGACAAAAAAAAAAGGCACGTTGTATTCCTTGCCTATTAAGTAATATGATTACACACAGTAACAATTAATGTGAAACAAGAAAATTGAGAATTTTTATGCTGTACACAGTTTGTCGTGAGAATTTTGA